>JAEIIJ010010061.1:0-15555 GCA_018904815.1 Drosophila ogumai | reverse complement strand
ATTGGCATGTTTTGTTTTTATAAAAAATTCTGAAACGCAGGTATTATTAAAATATAAATTAAAATTATTAAAAAAAAATATATATTAAAATGTTACAGACGTTTTTTGTAACATTCGACATTATAGAAATACCCATATACAAATATTTGTTAGCTTAAACATAGCTTTTCATAATAAAATTAATTTAAATTATCATTTTATTTGAATTGCAATTTTATTTATATAAATCTCAAACCAATATATCGATTTCAGTCACTCTACGATCCCCGATTTTCTTCCATCACCACAAAAAAAGTTGTATTAACGGGAATTAATTTTCTTTAAAAAACTCGCCGCGCACAGGAGCTCGACAGCACGACAACATCATCATCCTCCGCCCAGCAGACTTTTCCGGGCAGAGCAGGAGCGGCGACAGGTGCGGCAGCGGCGCCTGCGAGCGGAAGTGGAAGCGGTAGCGGGACAGCAGCGGCAGGACAAACGACGACATTGGCGGGGCCGCCGGCAACGGCCGCAGCTGCCACAGCTGCCATCATCCCGATACTGCCGCTCGGCGTTGCGACGCTGCGCGATGATTCCACCGAGTCCGAGCAGTCCGTGACCTGTGCGCACAGCCAGCTCGATGCCTACCACCGCATCATGTGAGTATAAGCGTCCTTTTATAAGGATTCATTTTTATATTCTTCTTAAAATTATATATTTGATTTTATTTCATAACAAATCTGAGGCAGGATGAAATATTTATTTGAATTTTAAGGGGAAATCATTTCAATTGGGGAATTTAATTTCGATTGATTTCGATTCAATCAATTTCATCAAAATAATCGAAATGATTGTTGATAATAGAAAAAATTATATATTTTTGAATATTCTTGTAGAAATGTAAGAAATGGGAGAATATATTAAAAAAACATGCGTCATATCGATATCCTTCGATTATTCCTCATTCTTATTCTTCGATATCCTTCGATTATTTCCTCATTCTTATTCTTTAATATTTAAATTCATATTTATATACCAGTTACAATTGCAACAAACTCAAAATATGTATTCCTTACTTCATTCCCAAATGAAAACCAGAGTGCGCCATTGATAATTGCAATCGATAAATATCTAATGAATCGATGTTATTAATTGCTCAATTTACCTTGCTCAATCCAATGTATTGAATAAATAATTGTTTTCATTTGAAAGGTGAAACATATGAATGTTATATCGATATATTGTGAATAAAAAAGTAACAACATCAGCGCTTATAAAATGAAAACAAACATAATTTTAATCGAATCCCTCGACGGGCATGTGCAGGTAAACATTCGCCAGAGTCCAAATTTTTTTTTTTCGTTTGGAAAAATATAAAAATATTTGTACATGTGTTTTTTTTTTGTTTTTTTTTGTGTCATTTAAACGGCGCTCGTTAGCATTAAATCAGGCAACCTTTAGCCTGGGGTCATCGGCGATTTTTGCGATTTTTATTCGCATTTTCTCCATTATTTTTCTCTCTCTCTCGTCCGTTCTCTCTTTGTCACTTTCTCTCTCTCGGCTCAGTCGGCTTAGGGGCTTTCTCTCTGAAAGCTTGCAAATGGCAAGTGCACTAGCTGAGGAGTGGGGGGAAAATCCACGCCTCCCCAACTGACATTCAAGAAGATTTCTTAATAATTAATGTGATTAAATAGAATGGAAGGGTGCGTGGGAAACTTTACCAAAAGTTCTCAAAAGACTCTCCCGCCTTGCAGTTTTTATTAGCCCTGAAAAGTATGCTATGAAAGTTGCATGTAGAAAGTCAAGTCCATGTAGAATGCCATCATGAAATCAAGTATACGCCACGTAGCTCCGTGGGGGCAATTGCAGTTGCATGCCCACAGATGGCGCCAGTGCGAATTCTCCCTAATAAAAAAATAAGCAATAAACTTTAATGTAGTTATTATTTAATTTAAGATTTTAATGAAACAGTTTGAGTATAAGTTAAAATTGGTTAAATGTTGAGGACTTGAGGAAATGTATATATCAAGATTTTCATGGTGCTGAGGAGCAAGAATATTGATCAGCAATATATTAATTAATTTTCTATTTAACAAAAACAACTGAAAATACATGACAAAAGCTATAATTTTTTTTTTGAAGCTTTCGAAAGTATTTAAGAGATTTAAGAAATAATATTTAAAATAACTGGGAACATTTAAAAACAGGAAATTAAATTTGTATTTATAATTCATTAATATTTAGAACATTTTAAGAGAATTAAGAGGACTTTTCTTATAATCTAAGGTACATTATTTAAAGTTAATTGTGAAGATTTAATAACAGAGAATTACTCAATTTAACTTACAAATCTTTATCTATACTTTATTAGTGTTTAGAGCATATTATAAATATTATTCAAATTTAACTGGGAATGTTTTATAACAAGAAATTCTTTAATTTAAATGACAAAACCTCTATCTATAAGTTTTTATTTAAACGGAAGAGGTACATTGTGCTCTGAAAGTAATGTGTTTAAAATTTATATAATATTTTTTAATGGCACTTCACGCTTTGTGATCTTGTTTCCCTGATTGTAAATTTGTTCAAGGTCTCGGTGGGCTTTATGTAACAACTTAAATAATTGAAACAGCAAACTTAACCTGGCTCTTGGCTCCTAGCTTTGTGCCGGAACCCAGCTGCCCTTCAATTTGACTCGGCAATTGTGATTGGCAAATTACATGTTGTCAGGCTGGCCTCAAATTAAAATAGTTAATTTTTCATTAGGACTAAAGTCCTTAACAGACCCACACATACGCATACAGGTGCATTCTCAAACATTACATTTGCTCCTTCTCGGCCAGGGCTATATTGTGTCTGATTTGGCACAGCTTGCAGTCTGCCATCCACAGTTCCGGCCATCGGATCGAAGCAATTTCCTTTCCACCTTGGCCAGTGTTTATGTGGTAAAAATAAAGCCTGCATTGGGAAACAGTAAGTGACTAATAATTGCTGGCCTTTCAGCGTTTAGTTTTGGCGGAACGGCGGCTAAGTGTTCCTTAATATTCAACCGACCGACCGACCGACCGACCGAGCTCCGTGCATTGTGTATTTAAATATATACTGTGTATATGTACCCTGTAGTAAGTGCGCGATGTGTTTGTAATGGCCGTTGGCAAATGACTTCTTCGCATTTATCCATTATTCATTATTAATATCCTGGGGCATGGCCGGGTGGCATATATATACATATATGTATATTTATTCGAGGAAGGTAGCCATCGGCGCCATTTGTGCAATATTTGGATTGCTTCCAGCCAAGTTTTCAGGCAGTTTATGCATTATCCTGCCAAGGATTTTTATAAAGCATTTTTAGCTTTTAAAAAGCGATATTTTCTTGGTAGGTTTTTCAATATTTTCCATTTGGCTTAGCTTGGAAAATACATATTTTGTGAGTTGAATTCCTGCCACGATTTCATATGCACTCGAAGTGAATTTATATTGCCTACTTATAAGGGGGGCCGTAAAATCCACCCAAAGTTAAGGCAGCAGAATCTCACCTTAAGGATGTGTGGGATGTGGTTGTGATCGGTGCTCGGTAAATATTTATGCGGCAGTTATATGCACGTATCGGTTGCATATATACCTAAATATATATGCAGTAAATAGGGAGGGTATATATACTATATACTATATACTGTATTTGTGTGCATTGGATATTTATCCTTAGGCAGAGGGAAAGGCCATGTAGGCCCCCGAGAGAAAAAGCGGAAAAGGCAATCTCGTAAAAAACACGCACACACACACACACTGACTCGAATTGTCATTGCAGGACACCGACTCACACCCACAGCAAGGACTCTCGAAGACAGACTCCCACTTACACACACTCCCACATGGAGAATAAAGAAACATGCCGGGCCAATTTGCAACCGCAAAAGAAGAAACACTATTGGGAGCGAGCGAAAGTACAGAGAAAGAGAGAGAGAGAGGGGGAGGGGGAGAAAGGGCGGCCTATTGATGGTGGGCTTTTCCGAATTGGGACACGTGCGTTTCTCCAAAATTCACCACAAAAACAGAGAGGCAGCCAAAAAAAGCTCGGATGCTCAAATGCCTCAAAATTGCGCGCGCTGGCTTTCTCTCTCTCTCTCTTTGTGTGTCTCCCTCTCTATCTCTTTACTGCCCTCTCTCTCTGTGTGAGTGTTTAAAAATTTAAACAGAAGCTGAATCGGAAACTAAGTCGTCCTAAAATTAATAGGAAAATTGCTATCAATAAAAGTCACCAAAAATAGGAAACAAGGATCTCAAAGGATCACATGGGCTTTGGGAATTTTATTTAATATTTTTAGATTATATTTATTAATTAATAAGTGCTTTTTTAATTTGTTCCTTAAGAAAGATAAATATTTATAAATATAACCTGCTTATTTAACCATTTTTAAGGTTGTTGTAAAGTATAAAAAAATTTACTTTTTATTTTCACATCTTAGAAAAGAATTACATATACAGATTAATATTAAATTTATAATTTTTTTTCTACTTAAAGTTACACTGAAAAATTGATTTCTTTAGTAAAAAAAGCTCAAGAATCACATATTTATAATACGCTTTATTAATAACTGAACATTGATTTACTATTAATATTATTAAATTATTAACAAATGACTTTATTTGTAAATAATTTACTAGTATATTAATTTATATAAAATATGTATTTTATTGCTGGCCACTTAAAATATATAAATTTCAGGGTATTTGTAGTTCGTTTCCCTCGCTTAGCTTTCGCTTTCCTCATGTTTTATTTTCGTTTTGTTGTTTCTCTGCTGTTTCCTTCGGTTTGCAAATAACACGTGCATTTGTCGTAACTGTCCCCCTCACCCCTCACCCCTCACCCCTCACCCCTCCCCCTATCACTATTCCCCCATGGCGCCCACCGCCCTGAATTTGCTCGGTTACCGTTACGTTCTGTTTTCGCACAAATGTTCGTTCGCGCTCGCCTTGCCTCTCTCTTGGCTCGTTCTCTCAGTGCTGCCAATTTTTCTATGCCAAAAATAGCCAAGAAAGAATTAGAAATTGTCAAAAAACGAAAAGTAGAAAAATAATAGAATCTATTTTATTTTATTGTATTTATTTATTATTGGTTTTTAGGTTTATTTATTTTTAAATCACTTAGAATTTAATTAGAAAACTGTGCGTTGTTTTTTGGGCTGTTTTACATGTCGTATACGTAATATGGTATTTATACATTTCTTTGGCAGTCAGACTTAAAATCTGGTTATTTGATGAGTAATATATAATATGATAATTCACTTAATATTTATTACATATTATTTATTAAATATATTTATATTTTATTTTAATATTTTTCATATTAAAAATCATTTAATGCTTAGAATTCTTAATCGAATTAAATCTTATAGATTTTTTCCAGTTTCAATTTGCTTATTGATTTAAAATTTAAATTAAAATTTTACCATATTTTAAATATATATTTTCACACAAAACAACTAGCCAAATAGCGAATTGGCCAGTCCTGAGGCCAGCCAGCCAGCTGGCTTTTGGCTTTCCCTCTGCGCTCTGGTCGTTGTGTTTTGCCAGTTTGCATTTTCCGATTTCGGCAGCGAGGCCGAAAAAGAAAGAAAAAAAAAAGTCGTGTATGTTGCTCGGCGATTGAGAAAATGAGCAAGTGAGAAAGTGAGAAACTGAGCGAGTGGCGGAGCGGCGAGGCTTCTTGGTCCTCATTGCGGTGTTACGTGTTTCGCGTGTCAGACGCTTCGGTACGCGTCGCGCGCGCTCCGTTTGGCGGCGACCATTTGGGCGAAATTATTTAATAACAATTTATAAATAATTGTAAAAGAAACAAAAGGAGAAGAGCATGAGAATGAAACGAAAAAATAAACAAGAAAAGCGACAAAAATCTAAAGAAAATAACAAAGCCCGAAACTGCACAGAGAATGCCTTATGTTATTTATGTTTTTTTTTTTTCTGCTGTTGCTAGTTTTTGTTTAGTGCCAAAAAAATGTAGCAAAAAAATATAAGAAAAAAGAAATACTTATGTGTGCGCTGCGGCAAATAAATATGCTTATAAATCATGGCTGTCAAAGGAGCAGAGTGGCAAGAGAAAGAGCCTTTGAGAGAGAAGGTCGCGGGGCAGTGATTTCGTTGCGTTTACCGTTAGCAGTGCCGTTACATGTGCTGGCGTGTGTAAACATTGCCGTTACACACGGTGGCCATATTGTTTTGGCAGAAGCACCAAGCACACATAACGCATACGCAGCGTGGTCCGGTTAAGCCACATCACAGTGTCCTGTGTCCTCCAGGATGTGTCTGGTTAATTGGCAGACATAGAGAGCTAGTGTTTGTATTAATTAAGTATGACAAATTTTCTTACATTTTTTTTTCAAGTGTATCTGAGCAATGTTGGTGTCAAGCTAGGTCTTTATGTAATTTATATGTGATGGAGGTGCATTGTAAAGATTTTCCAGTGTTCAAGCTGCCAAATATTGATCTGAGATCTAATTATAGCCGGCAATAGGTATTGATTTGCAGGGAAATTTGAAAATTATAGGGATCTAAAGTAATGAGAATTAATAATTAAATTAAATTAAATATTTTTGGAACTTTTAAATATGTTTTTAATCATAATTTTTTTGTTTGTTTTATCATCATTTTAGGTATGCTTTATTTTTACCAAATTGAAATTCTAGTTACAAATCCATAGTTAACATTAACATACAGGAATTAACAAACTAACTAACAGCTAAAATTACCAAAAATTCGTTTGTAATAACGAAATTTTTATATTTATTTTTAATATAAGATTTGCTATATATATTTCCATCTCAATTTTATAAATATTTATGCTAAATGTATAAAAAAAAACATTAAGTGATAAATAGGCCTTGGAATAAAATATATAAAGTTACGAGTTAACAATTTTTAATATAATAACGAGCTCCTATTTTATTTTTAATACAAAATTTTGAAATATAGACTTTATTTGCGATTCTAAAAATCATAAAAGCTAAACATAAACATTTATATTTTATTATTTTATTTTATTTTGAATGCTTAAAATATAAAAAAATATATACATTATGTGAGACAGGCCTTTGAATAAACTTTATAAATAAATATATAAATAGGTTACGAGTATAAAATGTTTAATATAATAACAAACTCTTATCTTAATTTTACAAATTGATTGGAATATATAGTTTTTTTTCATGTTTTTCTAAATTATAAATTTATTTGCAAATTATAAATTATTATCAAATAAATACTATGCAATATTAAAAATTATATTGTAAATATCAATTCAAAAACAAGCATTGTGTGTGCCTTTGGCAATGCTTTAATTAACTAAATAATTCACTCGTATCTAACTCTCGCAGTATAATATATTTTAAATTTCTAGCATCGAATATCCCCTAGGATAAAATGATTAAATCCTATATGTATATATATATATCCCCAGAGGTAAATTATTCACTCGTATCTAAATGATATATGGGTCTGGCCAAATATCTATTGCATATTTCCAGGGCATTGAGGCATCTCTTTGCAATGTAGGCTGATTTGGGTTGGCACTCGGTTTTTTTTACCCACACTCAAGCACACACACACACACAGACACAATGGCACACTGCGGAGGATACCGTTATAAACAAAAGGCAGGCCAACATCTGTGCCAAAAACCATTTCCCATGTGTGCCTTTTGTGTGTTTGTGTTTGTGCGGTTTGCATGTGTGTCAACGCTCTAATTTTTGGCTGCCTTTTTTTTTTTTTTGGTTTTTGGAAAGGGAGAAAATATTCTGGGGAAAATATTCTGGGGAAAATATTCTGGGTAGCTAGTAACATTGGGAAATATGAACGCAAAACAAAAATGGTTCAATAACTCCGCGTGCGGAACTTTAATGTCGTGTGAATTGCATTCGATTCAGCGGCAGCAACAGGAAAAAATTGTGTTTAGTAAGTAATTATCCAGTCACGCCACAGCCGCTGTGTATTTGTATTTTTATTAGTCTGTGATTGTGTTGGTCTTTGCGGCTGATATCGATAAACCCGACGAATGCCATAAAGAACAAAGCCAAAAGGCAGGCAAACAAACAGTGGGGATTCGGTAAAAGGATAGTTTGCAACTATTTTTAGATTTATTTTCATAATTTTTTATAGTTTATTTAAACATTCACATCTTTTTCTAGGCACAACCATTGCCTGTCTTCAGTAGCCTTGGTCTGACATTTGCCACAAGGGGATTCCCAGTGTTTCCCATAATTTTAGGCCAAAAACTGGAAATGATCTGAAAACGAGACTCACCTTTAATAATTAATATAGGCCTGAATTAGTTGGCAGACATTACTGAGCTCGACTGTAGTCCCCACACGAACGTATAAAAATCACTCGGCTTGCTGGCATGTGAAGTAAGGAGAGTGGGAGTATGGTGGGTGGGAATATCCTTGCCTTGCCTTGCCTTGCCTTGCCTTGCCCCTGGGCTCCGGCATAACCTTGTTGATTCAACTCCGCCCCTGCCGGCCCTGATGGGAATATAATGCAGCCAAGATTCGGTTATGGGTAAATCGGAAAAGAGAGAAGGGAAGAAAAAGGAAAAGGAAAAAAGAAAAGAAAATAGTATAGGGAAAAGGAAACTCGGAAGGGAGCCTCCTCCACAAGGGACTTTGACTTTGGATTCGTGTGAGAAATGTAATTCCAATATGACATGCCACGTGTCACTCGATCTGGCCGCTGATATGGTTTATGGAAAATGGAAAATGGGCAATTGCATAAGATTGTGGCTTAGATTTAAGCAGTCAAAAGGGTGGGGTAGGTAAATTAGATAGATTAAAAGCACAAATTGCTGACAAGTGCACTTTATTAATTGAAGGAAATCCGTTTATAATCCGACTTCAGTCATTCCTTTTAATTGAACGTTTTAACTCAACGGTGTGTGAGTGCTGTTGGGGATTTAGTAAGGCTTTTAAAGCTTTTAAACAAATGTTTTTATGACTTTAATAATTCAGCAAATAAACAACTAAAGTAAATCAATTATTCTGTAGTTTAAAAACTATACTCCTATTTCCCCAAGTTAAAAATATAGAAGTTATAGAATTTCAGACTTCAAGTCCCTGATAGATCACCTGTTTTTGGTAGAAAAGGGTTCAGGTATATATTGACACTTCCTGGCACTTCTGAACCAACACAAAATGTGGCAGGCCTATATCCGGATCCGGTGTCCCTTTTCCTGTTTCCTGTTTCCCGTTTTCCGTCTTCCGTTTCCTCTTTCCGGCTGCCCCCCCAATCGATTATCGAAGGCTTTATGCATGCCTGAGTGCACTTTTCCCGAAAATTGCTGGCAAACAGAGCCCAGCCGGAACGGAATCCATATCTATATCCGCATATTCTCGGGGCCCATGTCCGCCGTAAATGTAACCGTAGCCGTAACCGTATTCATTTCGCCGTAGGCCGGTCATCGCGTCAGTGGGTCACGGCTCCCCATCTCGCTCTCTCACACTCTTAGGCTCCTCTCTCTCTCTCTCTCTCGCTGGCTAGGGAAAGCCGAAAAATGGGAGAGGAAAATGGGGGAAATTGAGAGCGAGCCGGAGAGGAATGCGGCATATCGACCGGTGTTGGTGTCACGCCATGCTGCGGTTGCTAAAAAAAAAAAAAGAAAATATACAAAGACACAACAACAACAACAAAAGTTAAGGAAAAACAGAATACACATACAAGCACATGCATATATGTATGCACATGTGTATTATATATTTATTTTATTATTTGCACTTTTGGCTACGTGCTGTGCCAAAAAGGCGGAATACCAAAGCCTATGGCAATTCCTTTGAGCCCCACACAGACACACACACTCACAAAACACACACACAAAACACACACACACACACATGCATATGAGTTGCAGTTGCAGTTGCAGTCAAGGTTGCCGTGATGTTGATGATGTTGCAGCTAGAAAGTAGCAGGCAAGTGCCTTAAATTGGATTTTTCCTTATGCTCTCCGTTCGCTGCAGCTGTCTCCTTCAGCCAACCATGCACTGAGAGAAATATATATATATGAGATATATATATATACATTATTTATCCTTGCAGTAGGGTAATTTGTGAAAACTTTAAAGGTTAATTGCTTAAACAAAAAGTCTTTTAAGTGCCTTGAATTATTTTTTAAGAAATTTTTATATAACCTTAAGTGTTTAATTATTGCATTTATTTTCCATTTACAATTCAACTTGGCTCTTTTGGCAAATTATTTCAGGTTTACTTGTGACAAATATTTAAATTTTTAGATAAATATAAATAAGAGTGATTTTAAACAAATTTTTAAATAAACCAAAGTCTTGAATTATTGTTTATTGATTCGATTTACAATTTAACTTAAGGTTAAAGCTTTTTTTTGTATTTAGAAAAATTATTTCAAATGAATACCTAATTCCAAATATAAGGGTTCTTTTTTTTTCTAAATACCAATTTTCTCAGTGCACTTTTCCGACCCCTATGCCAACCCCATCTGCGGGTCACATAATTAGGAACCAGAGGCTGACACTGTAAACCAGTTTTCTTTTGTAGCTGCCATAAGCTTGTAAACAGCTTAGACGCCTGGCCTTCAGTAACAGCGCAGAAACTACACTAAAAACAGCAAAAAACAGCAACAAAAAACAATTAAAAAAAAAAACAAACAAAAAAGAAAACAAGGAAAACACATTTTCCAATTCGTGCACGAGTCAAGGTCGTCACAACAAATGCCAGGGAAAAGGCAGGAGAAGATAATCGCCAATGATGCGATTTTAAGTGCAGACGGCCAAGTGTCAGCGGCAACGACAGGAAAAACAATACAAAAAACAAAAAAAAAAAAAAAGAATCGGAAAATGCAGAAATCAAACAAAAAAAAAAAGAAAATGGGTTTGAGGCTGAGGGAAAGTGAATTTATTTGACACACGTGTGACTGCAAATGGCAAGCAAATCAAGTGCATTGCAATAGATTTTCCACTTAACCGGCAACAGGGAAAGCGTGGAAAGGCCCAATTGGCCCAAATCATGAGTATTGCATTTCAATGTCAGGGTTAATACATCAATCAACGAGTTTAAGTTCAATATTCTTGGGCTTTCTAAAGGGGGCTTAAAGTAAGGCAAAATATCAAGTCACATATTGAGTATCTCAAGGATTTGGATACAAAATAAATATATACAAAGTTCGATATGGATATTAGAAGGAATCTTGTTAAAAATATAATAAAATATATTTTACAGCTGGTTCCATTTGTTAAGGATTTCTCTTAAAAATAAATTGCTCAAAAATATATATTTCTTCTACAAAGTTTGACATGAATTTTAGAAGATATAAACATACCAGGGAACTTGTTTAAAAGTATAATATTTTATATTTTACGGCAGGCTTACCATTTCCAAGAATTTCTTTTAAAAATATATACCTCAAAAACATATATTTTTCACTTAAAAATTAAGCTTAAATGTATTTGCAAGTGAAACAAAATCAAACACATTTATCTCAATGAGTTGAAAATCTGGGGAAATCTGTAAGCCAACATCACGTTAGCTGACTTGACTTGGCCCGATAATCTCGGCCACTTGCCACTTGCCACCTGCCACTTGCCTCGGTGTGTCGAACACACACCGCCCACTTGTGGGTTGGCCGAGGATAACAAGGATAACGAATCGGGGATACCGAAAGTGGGGGGCGTGTGTGCAAGCACCTGACTAAAAGTTTAATTTGTAGATTAGCCGCCCCTCGGGACACTACGACACCTTCCACTGACATCTAGAATATATATATGTATATATATTCCTGTACTCTGTGCGCTGTTCAGTCAACTGTCACTTTGGCCTAGAAATGGAATTTATTGTCCTGGCAAAGTTTGCAGCTGGCACTCGAAACTTTTCGTCGAGATGCAGCACTCACAGATGGTCATTGATCCCCATAAAAGTAGGCTATGATGAGCGTGGAATAACCACAGGAAAAATATATATATTACTAAGTCTAAAATTAGACAAATATGAACATTTTATTCGATTTAAATTAAAAATTTAAAAGAATTTTTCAAACTAAAATCCAAATATTATTTGGGAGAAAATATAAGTTCTGATAAATA
Source organism: Drosophila ogumai (assembly GCA_018904815.1). Taxonomy (NCBI): domain Eukaryota; kingdom Metazoa; phylum Arthropoda; class Insecta; order Diptera; family Drosophilidae; genus Drosophila; species Drosophila ogumai. The sequence goes on along the minus strand of JAEIIJ010010061.1, from coordinate 3,481 downwards.
TTTGATTTATTTAATTTTCTTAAATATTTTTTCTCAAGTATTTAAAAATAATAATATTAAATACTTGAAATCAAATAATTTAAAAAATAAAATAAATCAAATTTAACACCTTATCATCTTTACTTTAACCATAAAATATATATTTATATCAAGAACTTTGCCAAAATTAATTACTTTCCATATTCTTTTCTAAATATAAATCCAAAAATCAAAGAAATTAATTATTTACAACTAAAAACTTGTTGGCCAGTGTAGTATATACCCCTCACGTTTGCCCTGAATCTTGGCTACCTGTAGAGGTGTCACTTTTATTGTGTAAACCGTTGCATAAACGTCAAAAGTTTTGCTCGAGGGAAAAGCGTAGGGAAATGCAGGGGAAAAGCAGGCGCAAATTGTGCCCTCTTCTTGTTGTTTTCATTGTGGTGTCAACTACACACCGGTCGTGGTGAAAAGCTGTCTCGTACTAAGAACCCCCCCCCCACCAACCTTTCCACCTCTCGCCTACCTTTGCTCCCCTAGGGCAGCGGAAAATAGTGCACTCTCCGGCGCTTTCCCAACTGATCCCGCTAATAAAGACGGAAAAGCTGTCTGTCTGACTGTTGCTGAATCCATTGTCAAGGTTAATTTATAATTAACCGTCGATAATGGGGAATCAAAGAGAAACAGATACAGATGCAGATACAGATACAGATACGAACGAGATACAGATACAGCCAGAGATACGGATATATCTGTATCCAACGATGCTCGGCACGAGGCGGATTAAATGAGCCGCCGGCGACGAGCTAAAATTATCAGCCATCAAATGTCTATTTATGTTCGCAGATATTTCGGCGCTAATGTAAAGTGCCCTGTTCGATATCTGAAGAGGTATAGATATATAATATATATTCCGTGCGAATTTATTGCCTTAAAATCATTGGTTCACAAGTTTTGGCAACAAGAAAGTGAGAATTAATTTGTTATAATAAATTAATAATGACACCTTGTCAAAGATCAGAGAAAGGATTTTATGTGAATTTAAAAGCGATTTGTTGTGGGTAAATTATATATATTTTTATGTAGTTTCAATATGGGTTTCAAGTAAATATTTACTTGATTTTTCTGTCTATTAAAATAAGTTTCAATATGTCTAAAATGTATCTTATATGTGGTCAAGTAGGTTCTTCATTTCCTTATAGATTTTAGTGATTTAAAAAGCGATTTTCGGGGAAAAAGCTAACATTTAAACATATATATTTTTATGTAGTTCCAATTTTGGTTTCAAGTAAAAAAAAAGAAGAATAATATTTCTTTGGTTTTTTTCTTCTATTAAAATAGGTTTTAATATGTCTAAAATATATCTTTTATATCGTCAAGTGGGTTCTTAATTCCCTAATAAATCATAGAAACATATATAAAGTAAATATAATATAATATCTCGTGGATACACATCTCACCTCCATAGGTATTTCGTTGTTCGACAAGATCGGGTCGTGTTAACAAGTGGCGGTGCCATTTATCATTCAAGTGCACCTGAAGTTTATGGCCGTAATTAATGTGATTCTCTCTTTTCTCTGAGTGTGGTGAAAAGCTTCTCTCTCTCGCAGTTCTCTCACTCTCTCTTTTTGGTCATGCAAATGGCTTTACTTTTTTTTTTTTTTTGGCAAAAGTTTCGATCAAGCTTTGGGCTTTGTTTTTTTTCGGCAAACGGAATGCGTTTTTTTGTTTACCAATTTTCCAATCAGCAGCGACAAGCAACTAAACATATATCCGACTGGACTTTGCCTTAAAAGTATGCTAGATATATATACAGACAGAATCCCTTGTGATTTGTAGTCCAGTCTTAATAGTGTGTAACTTAAAAAAGCCAACAAGGAGACATTCAAAATACTTTTAGTGGAAATTATAACAAATTGAACAAAAAACAACAAAGGTATGTCTTGAAAATACGTAAATAAAAAGTAAATAAACGTTAAAAGTTAAATAAAAAGAAGAAACAAGTGTGAAAAATACTCTTACAAATTAATACAAATTAAATACAAAATAATTAACATAAACATACAACCTGAATTATTTCAAAATAATAAAAAAAAAGAGCTTAAAGTTGCTTAAGTCATAAATAAATTCAAACTGGCATCTCAGAGAATGAAATTTAAATAAACCCAAAACCTAAACAAATATTAAATTTAATATAGAATAAAATAAATAATAATAAATTCAATATAATATTTATTTTCTTTCCATAAAGAAGAAATCAATAAGTAAACACACCAGAATAAAACGAGACCCAAAAAGAAATAACTAAATGTGCAAGAAGCGCCTAAATAAACAATCTAAAAATATAAAAAAAAATCCATCAAAATGAAACTAAAACAAAAACTAATATTTTTGAATTCCGTGCAGATTTAGAATAAACAATGGCGTCCAATAGTGTCTAAAAAACTTTAAATTAAAAAAAAGAGAAAAACAAACCAAAAGAACCAACAAAAAATCAACCGTAAAAAGGAGAAAAAATAATTGTAAAAAAATTAAAAGAAACAAAGTAAAGCCCAGCAGGGTCGACGTCAACGTCGACGACGACGTCAGCAGCAGCAGAGCCACCATGTCTATGGCGTTATGTAACCTTAATGGCGACGGCAGCGCCTCGCAGCCAACGTCGCAGCCGCAAGAGAGCCTGATGGACGCCAGCAGTGCCACGACGCCGCTGCTCCTGGGCCACGACCACAGCGGCGGCAGCGGGCCAGCAGAGGGCAGTGGGAGCGGCAGCGGCGGTGGCGACCTCGTCGTCGATGGAACGGTAACGGCCATTGAAATGCCCGCTGCCGGCATCGATGCTCAGCCGCAGCCAGCGTCGCTGTCAATGCCAACGCAGCCGCAGCCGCCGCCGCCGCTGCTGATGGCGCTGCCCGCCAATCTGAACTTTGTAACGGGACCCACGACGCAGCCGCTGACGCAGCAGCAGCAACTGATGATCCTCAACGGCGCAGTCGCGCCCTCGACCAATGACAACAATAATAACAACAACAACAACAACAACGTGGACAATACTAGCGACGAATCGAACCCGGTCACCATTTACAGGTAAAAATGGCGGCCAGAAACACAGGTGTGAGGCGATCGACAATCGGTATCCATATTTTTTAGCAAAGAATATAATGAACTACACTAAGGGTGTAGTTATGTTGTGGGGGAAAATGTGTTATGATTTTGATTTGATATTATTAAGTTTTATAGAATGAATTTTTAAATATTGATTATTATCAGAAACATATTTACTGCTTATATATTTAATTGGTATTTATTTTTTTATTTAATTATTTATATTTATTAGTATTAATGTATTGGCTTAATATATCAAACAAGATATCAATTTTTCGATAGATTTCATCAGTTTTGGTTTTGCTATAGATAGATCATCGTAAACTTTTTATTTATAAAGTGTTTCTCCGAATCATATCTCAAAATCTAAAAAAAAATAAATAAAATAATATCAAAATCA
>JAEIIJ010010059.1:0-12913 GCA_018904815.1 Drosophila ogumai | reverse complement strand
CCAATCTGCAAGGGTATACAAACTTCGGCGTGCCGAAGTTAGCTTCCTTTCTTGTTTCAAAATATTTTCGTTAATAAATACAATATTTTTCGATATTTAAATTTTCGATATATTAAACTTTAAGAAAAGTATGAAAAAAATTATATTTATCCTTAGAATATATAAATTCTTCGCCATAAAACCTCCGCCATAGCTGTAAATAAGCCATATTTGCCACTCTGACTATGCGGCAGGATCACAGGATGCCTGCTCCTGGCCGGGGCACAATCTAATTGCATACTTTCGGGCGCATAACTTTGCACTAAAATTAACCTCTAACCTATTTTACGCTGCTTCCTGCCAGCGGCCCATATAATGAAGGGCAGCCTCGCTGGCCCTCCTCCGCGCTGCGGATGCAAATGAAGAGCTGCACGAAGATGCCAAAGGACCACCGGTGTCCTCAGCAGGCAAAGGATGCGACCGCCAAAGCGCGTGAAACCCAGGCTTCCTTCCGCGAACGTGGGAACCCCGGGTTGGAGGTCAAGGAGGCAGGTAAGTGAGTCCTGGTGGGAACAGCACAACAGAACCACCATCGTCATCATCATCACCATCAGCAGCAGCAGCTCGTTCTTAATTGCACGAATTTCATTTTGTGTAAATGAACAGCAATTTGGATTGGAGGTCACCGGCGAAGAAAGTGCAGGTGCGGCCAGGTGGCTGAACTTGGCAGGCAGCCGAGATGTTGAGTGTGCACAGCTAACAAGCAGAGAAGGCGGTCATAAGTTTACTAGTTGTTCAATATTATTGATCGTTTTATGGGAACCTAAAATAATTTTCTAAAGCATCTAAAAATCTATGAAATTCTACTATTACTAAGCTAGCCTTGCCTTTAAAATCCTCTACCTTACTAACTAGCTTAGCTCTTCAATTCAGTTTCAAATCAAGTTTGATGCTAGTAAGATCGAAATTAATACAGCACTGGTAAGGCAGTAAATAAATATCTCTCAAATTTTTTAGGTAATATTATTTTTTTCAGGCACAACGCTCTCTCAATTTTCAAACAGTTTATCAAAGCAATATGTCTTTATCAACTCAAGATGATAAAAGAAAATCTAATATTGGTAAAACCGGAAGTTGTGCAATCAAAACTAAGAAACCATTAAAAGCCAATTCAAACACAAAAATTTTGAGGATTTTGAAACCAGACCTAGTTAAGATTACTGACAAAGGCGGTGTGCTAGACAAGATTAAGAACTCTCATAAAAAACCATACCCATCTTATACCTACAAAGTGCAAAAGATGAATAATGTTGGTAAAAAGAAGCAGAGTTCGTTGAGAATGCTCAAAAAGACGGACAACGCAGGGGAACCCAAGGATAATATCCATCAGAATGTTTCTACTAATGACGATCCAACACCAAGGAATAAAGATGATTTAACTTTACAAAAAAGTTATGATACTTTAACTCAAAATAATGCTAACATATGTATATGGCATAGTGTTGAAGCACAGGTAACACTAAGCTTGGACTCGGAGCTAAATGTTTATGAACGAACCAGCGGTCATAGCTTGGAAGAATATCTTTATTTGGAGAATCAAACTAAAGAGGATACAACATTTAACTGGAAGGATTTTAATAATATTAAGCTATCAGGACAAGACAATGGACTACTCCAGCCGACCGAATTGATGAGATATGGCACCAAAACCTTCAGATCCCAAGCAACATCGACTAACGATCTCTTTAAATTTAAAAAGCTATCTGCCTTCAGTGCAATAATTTTGCAAAAGTGTCTTGAATTGGAACAGACTCAATTGAATACCCCAGGATCTACAGGATCCAGTTCCCAAATCGTTACCTTAGCTAAGGAGCCTTCCCCGAAGAGTACCTATAAGATGCCGAGTGACTATTTCAACAAAAGTTTATTATTATATGAAAACGAGGACAAGTCAAAGGACTGGGCTCCTGGGTCTCAGGATAATTCCGACAAAATTTTGGATATTTATAAAGGCAAAGGCAAGCCAGAGGACTGTTTCCCCATTCGAGAGCCAAACCCAAATTCAATGGGCTTTTGGATTATGCCCATTAGTTTAATAATCATTGGACTTATAATATTACTTGTGGGAATTATATACATATATTACTTTACTCCTGTGCCGCCACCGAAGTCCATCTGGCAGAAGTGGTTAAAGTTTTTAGCTAATCTCTGGAGCTTGTATTAATAGTTTTGCAATTTTGATTATTGCAAACAACTATATTTTTTAATTTAATTAAAATATATTTTTAAACGTAATTAAAGCATATTTTATTAGGAGCATCGCTCTTCGACTTGACATCCTTCCAACACCTCCTTTGTTGGCTAGTAATTGACATAATTTTCAGAGTAATTATGACAATATTCAAGGTTCTAATTCATGACTGTGTCAGCATAATTGTATGCAATGACAAATTTTAATTTGCTCACACAAAATGCATTATCATGCGCGTTTGCCAGGATAAAAGGGTCACTCTCTGTGTGTGTGTACGAGCCAAGTAAGGCAAATACGTGATTTGAATTTTAATATTTGCTCATTGAAAATAGCCAAGCAGCCTGTGGCAGTGGCAGAAACTATGTCAGGGCAGGTGGTGACATGAAATGGGAAATATACATAATTGGCAAGTTGATTAGACAGTTTGTTGGGTTAATTGCAGGAAAGTAAAGTTTATGGATAGTAAATACCTGCAAGGTGTTAACTTGTCTATTTGTAGATTATTTAAACACTAAGATGTTTGAGGAAAATTATAAACATTTAGTTTACGGATTATTTTATTAGGCTGTGCCTTTTCAAGGTTAGGAAAATGTTCTAATTTAAACTAATAAATTTCTAAAAATTAATTTGTTTTTCAGAAATAAATCGTAGTGTCACCTGAAATATTTTAGACATGTTTTAGCTTCAACCCTTAGAATATTTTAGCTTCCAACCCTCTCTCTTAGAGGTCTTCCTTTGCTGCTGCTTAAAAATCCAAGCCTGTCTCCTCGCACCACAGTATATTTTTAATTTATTACGTCTGTCGATGATTTTTCTACTACTTTTTATGGCGATTTAAGCTATACATTTTTTTATTTGGCCCAGTCATCCCCTTTTTACACACACACACACACCCGTGCATATGTACATTTGTACACATGCGAAGCGAATACGAAACTCGCGAAATTCGTAATTTTGCATTTTTATACAAATTCCGCGAGCTTGTTCTTATTTTTATTTTTGGCTGAACTGGAGGAGTGGCAAAAAGTGACAGAGAGAGAGCACAAGAGAGCGAGAAAGGGAGGGAAAGAGGAGCAGCAGGAGCATTGTTTTCCTTAATTAATGTTTAATCAGCAGGACTCGAACAAACGGCCAGCGTCCGTGGCTGCTGACCAAAGCAACGAACCACACGCGATAATGGTCAAAATAATAAAAATGAACAGCTGAGCATCATCCAGACCCAGCGAGACCCACGAATAAAAATGCGAATGGAAAGGGGGTGGCAGTCGTTGGGGTTCGGTTTGGTTTTTAACGCTCGGGTGTGCGGCTTAAGGTGGCACTGACGATGGCGATGGCGATGGCGATGGTGACTGCGACTGCGACGTCCTCCTGCAGCCCAACTTCTTCGTGGGCATCGTTTTTTACCAATTTCCAGTGAACCGAAACCCGCGCGTTGTTTTCGAACCACCCGCCACCCACACGCACAGGCACACAACCCACTCACAGAGTATCCTTCGAGGGGAACAAGAAGACAAGGCAAGTGAGAGTAGGCGAAGCTTGGAATACCCTTGCAAGTTGACTTAATAATGATATTTAATTATAGGAATTATATCTTGGAAAATTTGTAAATTATATTATTTATATTTATTGATTAACCTTCAACTAAACTCTCCCAAGATCAAGAAAAAACCTAAAAGACCGGATTCGAAGCATCCTTTTTTACACTGCCAATAGAAAACACTGGTTCATAATACAAGCTCCTCAACAATATAATACAACCCTCTCTAAGAGTATTTAAAATGGTAAAAAACTGGGGAGAGGGGGTCCCACGTTCTCCCGTGTGCAATGCAAAAACGTAAATGAAAACAAATTCGCGGCCAAGAAAAAATTAACAAAACACAAAACAAACTTTTGGGCGCATGTGAAGGCGGCAGGATGAGTAGGACCCCAATGGATATATACATGTATATGTCTATACAGGATAAGGGGAAGCCAAGGGGACTCTCTGTCGCTGCACATTTTTCCAACGTGCACGTACCCATAATCAGTCCAAAGGGTAGGTAGGTGGGTGGTGGATAGTCCCTGTGCAAGTCGTCTCGGGGGCAGTTGGGTGGCGACCATTTGGTCAAGCGACAGAAACCGAAAAAAATGTATGAGAAAGTTGCTCGCTGAATTTACGCGAAAATAAAGGAATTTCGCGGGGGGTTTCGAGTGCCGAAGAAGAGGGGTTGAAGCGCTATAAATGGCAGTGCAAAAAATCATAGCCGGTGGCGAGGGTAAGCAGCTTCAATTGCGGGAGGAGAGTAGGTGTGGTGGGTGGTGGGTGTTACGTGTACGTTGGTAGATCCTGGCCAGACGACAACCGAAAAAGGGGTTTCTGTACCAACACCCGCTGGGCACAATGGGACCTGGAGCGATGGTCAATTGCAAGCCAAGTTTTGACTTACTGAAGGTGTGGAGGAATATTGCTAAAGTTCTGGGTGGAAGCTAGTCAGGGTTAGGAATTTAGGAACATATATGATTCTTTTTTGGAACTCGGGGTTTTTTTCGGACTTACTATTGAACCCAGAACTTTTATATATAAATAATTTATGTATATTTTTTAAAACAATCAGATTTTGTCTACAAATATTTATTTATCTATTTCCCTGACTTTAAAATCTCCGCCTACCTATAGACCTTCAAAAAACCCAAGCCCCGAATCAATAATCGATATGTGCAAGGCATTTTGTTAGCCAAAAGGAGTGGGAATGCAGAAGTGCAAAGCCTTTTGCTGGGTGAAAGCCCGTATAGTATATACTCGGCTGCATACCTGGATCAACAATTTTGCTATGCGGCTGAAATTCTAATTTACTTAAATTACATTTTATTCCATTCAATAACTTGGAATGACTTTTGAATACTCACACAAACACACAGAGCGACGTAGGCGAAACACGTAACCGAAAACTTACATGAACGAAATGCCAAAGCGAGAGAGAGAATCGGGAACTTTTGCGACGTAATGAAAACCTCCTTAATGTATGCAATGAAATGCATTTGCAGGCAAAGCCACCCGACCAGAAAGCCACCCCACCACCCAACCACCCCCAAAAACACGACTGCAACTTGTACTAATAATAATGCAAATGTCTGCCTGTCATTTCTGTTCATTTACTTAAAGTTCCTTCGGACCCGCACCACCGCAACGCATTTCGCCGCCCAAAAAGGAAAGAGCGAGGAGGAGGTCCTGGCGTCAGAACTTAACTACGCATACTAATACACGCCTAGGCAAAGCCGTCCCATCTATGCTCCTCCCGATTCCTCCGCCCGGTCCTCCTTCATTTGTATAGCCGAAAATGCACACCAGACTTTTTGGGTCCTTTAACTGAATTAACTTGTACGGCATGGCCACCCCAGGATACCCAAACCGAGCTTTGAGCCCGGGACAAGCCAGTGCCCCGTGCCCCATGCCGGCAACACTAACCAACTATTGTGCGTCACTCCACCAAGGAGACGGCGACGGAGACGGAGACATGGCCAGGAGAAGAAGGAGAAGCAGGGAGCAGCAGGCAAAGACGGCGACGAGGGAAAATCCTAGCCCAAGCTACGTTCTCATAACATTTTCGTTTGTAAATTTTGAATTTTCGTAATTCCAAATGAGAATGCAAGGCCCAGGCAGCAGGCTGGCTACCTACCCCTGTCCCCCCACCCACTCCTGAAAGCCCCACTGAAAACCCCGGTTTCTAAAACCCTCCCCTTCCGCCCCGCACTGCGGCAGACTTAGACTTGGTCATTTTATGCGTTTGATGCTAATTTTCCAAGGCGGTTTTGGCAGCGTTGGCAAGGACATTGCACTGGTGTTGGTATGGTGTTGTCAGCCACTCCGGCTACGTGTTGGTATCAGTGAGACTGAGAGTGTGTGTGTGTGTGTGTTTCGGTTTCCGTTCTGGTTTCATGGCGCCCGAGGGGGGGGACAGTTTGAGGGCGGGTGTGGCTGGTGTAGCTTTGTTAATGCCAAAAACTTAAGCAGCCGTAGCGTCGTCATCGTCATGATCATCATGATCATCATCATCATTATCGTTCTCGTAGTAGTAGTAGTAGTCCAACGTCCATGTCCGAAAATGGGGGGTCCGGACCTCCGTCGATGTCTGTATGTGTTTGTGTGTGGACAGATTTATAATTGTGCGCTGTTGTTGCTGCTCCTGTTTCTCGCACACACTTACATATATACATACATACATATATAGAAGGGACGTGAGCGGAAACGCCGGGGAGCAGCAAGTCATCTACATGAGTGCAAGTAGCTGGCTGCATGTCCTGACGCTTCCTAACGCTTCCTGTCCAACACAGCCAGTACAGCCAACTGGCCAAGTTGCCGCTGCTGTTGCTGCTAGCCCAGTGTTTGTTGCCGTTGTTGTGTTTTGCAGTTATCGGTGCGGAATAGGCTTTTGTATTTGGGCAAAATAAGGAAAATGAAGAAGCTGCAGCGAGAAGAGAACAGCATCAGGACGGCAAAGGACAGCGACAGTGGCAGCTTTTAATGTATGCAGACAAGTGCTTAATTAAGCCAGAGTCGTAGTGGTCAGAAGTTTTTTGTGTCTGAAAGGGGGTGGATAAAAGGGGTGTCAGGCGAAGGGGTAAACAAATAATATAAAGTGGGAGTATAGCCTTGAAAAATAATAATTAAACATTATTAATGATATTTATTTTAAATGGAAAAACTATTTATAATTCAAACAATATTGGTTTTGTGATACTAATTATTATTATTATTTAAAATTCATAAATAATATATTATTTATTAAAAAAAACAATACAAATCGATCTCTATTAGAAATTTCTGAATATTTGTTCCTGAAAGTGATATAAAGTATATGATACACACGGAAGCTTATAAATCATTGCTCATATATCTGTTATGCTCCAACAGGTTGGGAATTCTAAACTCTTTCCTTATAACAAATTTTTTTATATGTTTCTGCTGATCAATTATATAAAATATTTTAAATTACCAATCATAAAAATCACATAAAATGTATTAACCCAATTTTTAGCCATTAATAACCCTTAACCCTTAAATATCAACCCCTTCTACAACTTTATCCCCCACCACCTCTGCCTCTTGGACTAATTCATTTACACTGCAATAGTTCATTTATATATGAAAGCCAAACACTGGCACACGAACTCGTGAAGGAGAGACAAACTCGGAGCCAACTTATGTATTATATGCGAGCTTTAGATATGTATGTATGTATGTCCGGAAGGACAACATGCAACTAAATACATGCACAGACCGATGTCTAATTGTACATACACACACACATTATCAAATTCCTCACACACACACTCATACTCACTCTGGACTGTGGCGCAAGACATGGACATGGACAAAGTATGTTGGTGTCGTCGTCAAATGAATCTCATTTGCATTTAAATTAGGAACCTCGAAGAAGCAGAAGCCGAAGCCAAAGTTGATGGTGCGCTGGGATAGAGTTTGGGTTTGAGCTTGAGGATGGGACAGAGCAGTGTCCATGAGTCCACCTCAGTTGGTGGGGGGTGGTGTTGGTTGGTTCCTCCACCTAGCCTCAGTTTCAGAACCCCCTTCCTGCCGCACCGCACAAAATCTGTTTCAACATTTCGATAAATTTTCTTAGGGGGGAGGCCAAAACGGCAGTTTGCAGCCAGCCAGCCAGCCAGCGCTGCAATGTCTTCCCAATTCGGCTTAGTTAGTCGGTGGGTCGGTGGGTCGGTGACTGGGTGTCTCTCTGCCGGGGCTGCGGGTCTTCGGGTGACTTCTGAATGCATAAATGTTGATAATAATGTTGAGTAAAACTTGATTTGTTTAGTGCTCTCAATGCATACACATCTATCCCGGACAGCCGAGAATTCGGAGTATCCCAGGGATACATGCGCACAGCACACTCCGCCCACTCCGCCCCCTTTCGGGGCCCAATACATAATGCATATAATGAGTATGCAGATGGAGTTGCCGATGCCTCGGATGCAGTTGTGGTCGACTCTGGCCTGCAGCGAGGCGGGAGGCATCCTCTGGCTAGAGGAAAGATGCTGGACAGTGGTGTGAAAGGTATTTAATTAGCTTTAAAAACCTTGGAATATATTTTATTGATAGAAAAAGAAGCGAGGTAATATCTTATATAGGAAATAAGAGTACCAAAGGTCCCTAAAATATCCCCTAAAGATAGCTGAGAAATTAATAAAGAAACTATCTAATTATTTATTTATATTTCAGCTTGGTTAGATTTTTACTCCTTTACATTCACTCCTCGTCCCACTGTGCAAATAAACACCAAACTACACTCAACACTCATCTGCATATTGACCATTAGTTCTAATCATTTTATATGCCTAAAGAGACAACAACAGCAACCGAGCGTAGCGAGTCCTGGCAAACAACAACAGACAAAGCAGACATTTCTGTCTTTGTCATCTCGACCAGGACACACACGCACACACAAGACACATGTGAAACTGCAAGGATGAGTATCAAGGAGCCGATTGCAGTGCTGCATATACCTGCATATAAAATAATCTGTTTACTATAAATATCATTTCATATGCAACGTAAATACATAAAAGCCAGCAGCTCACACACGAGCACAAACACAAACACCAGCACACACACACACACGCACACACATCAAGGATATTTGCAGCACATCAAAGTTATACGAAATATGCATTAAATAGGCAAAATGGTATGAAAGGGGAGGCTATTCTGGTGCGGTGTCGTTGTCCTGCTCAGGGCTGTTGTTGTCTGCTGCATATCCTTAGCCAACTTTGGCCATGCCTCTGTGTGTGTGTGTGTGTTTGTGCATTTTTGAGTTTCTAATTATAAGTGATACTCAATGTCCACATATAGTAAACACCCCGAGATGGCTGCCCACGTATACCGAGAACAAATTGGTAATTTCTGCAGACATTCTCCAAGGCGTCTGGAAGTATGCAATGCAATTTATACACACACTTGAATCCTTGTATATATCCTGGCTCCACTGCAGCTGCTGTAAATTCGTTTATTGCTTAATATATATAGTATAGACGAGGCTATGTGTGCCTGTACATAGGAATGTAGTACAGCCACAGCGCATCAACAAAAGATAATTGTTACATAAGCAACGCCTCCGGCCGAAGAAGCACTACATTTCTGATTATACACATTTTAATTAAAAATGTTCGTCAACCACCAGCAGGACCCCAACCCAGGACCCTCCCTCCCCCCAGTGCCCAGCACAACTTGAACATTTTTAAGCATAAGCGAATTATGCAAAACTTTTGATGTTTTTAGCCCAGCTCCAGCTTGGGCAGCTTCCTCCGACTCCCTCCTCTCTGCTGCCATAATAATCACCAGTTTTGATTTTAGTTTTCATTATGATCCAGGATCTGGACTCGGCATAACATTTACCACTATGCAGTGGTCGTCGTCATCGTTGGCCCCCCCTTAACTCCCCCCACAACGAAAACCGAAACCGAGCTGCTTAGCATTGTCATCCATTTGCTTATTTTGCATATTCATAATTTTATTTTACGTATTTCAATTAGAATACCATCATAGAACACTTTCCACTTGGAACAATGGAACTACCCGATGAGTGGTTAAGAGGTGGAGTTGAGAGGATAATTCAGGAGGAGTAAAGAGAAAGTTTTGTTTGTTCTTGGGCAGGGAGATTTCCACAACACTAAAAATGTTAATAATCCCATAATTAATTATTTCTATTTTGATTTGAAAGTTTACTTTGGATTTTTGTTAATTTTAACGTTTTAGTAAGCGGGAAAAGGGCTAAAGAGTTTAAATTTAATAAAGTTAGAAGGGTTTAATGGGGAGTCTTGTATATATTTCATTTAATATTTCCTTTTATTTTGATTTATTGACAAAATGATATTTGGGCTTCACTAGGATTTTATAGAAATTTAAGGGATAGCCAAGAACATGCTTTTCTCAGAAATCTATCTTTACAAAAAATTAATTTAATATATTTTCTATTTATAAAACACAGTAATTCCTTATAAAATTAAATAAATAACCTAGAATCTCGTGTACTTCTAATTACCCTTCCCATGTTAAAATTCATTAGGTTCACTTATTTCAGTGTGAGCTTCGTGAAATCTTTCAGTGACACTGATGTCACAAAGTCAAATGTCAAAGGAGCAGCCATAATATATTGATTATAACTATGAAAGGCTGAAGCACCGGGGCAGCGGTAGTACATGCTGGTTTCCACAGGCAGATAGGCATCCTTAGAGTGGTCCCTGTCCCCGTCCTGGCTGCGATGTCGTCATATATGCGGTTGCCTTTTGTCACGGCCACAATAACTTACTCATTTTGCTCAATAATAAATGCAATTATGTGCCGGCATCCTTCGCCCGGAGAACCTCGTTCTCCCTTCGCAAAGGAGACGCAGTGCAGTCCAAAAAGGACCACCGCCATGACGACGTCGAGGACGAGGAACAACAACCAAATTAATTTAGACACAAAGCCTGGGTTCTGGTCTGGGTGGAGACGGAGCGAAGGCTGTCAGTTCTTGGGCCAAAAATTTGCATTTTGGCGCAGCTTTGCCCCGAAAATTCCCTTTGTTTAGATTTTCTTGTGAATTAAATTTATTGGAAAATTAGCGCATGACATACACACACACACACACACACAGGAACAGCCGGGAAAACTAATTGAAAAGGCGGTGTGGCAAAGACAAGCTGCAACACATGCAACATGAAACTCGCATAATTTTTACATATTTAAGACGCTGATTTAATTAATGACAGAGCCAAGGCGGCCAAGACAATTACCGACAATTAGTTTCGGTCTTTTCCACTGGTTCCACTCACTAAGTAGTTGCTGCTCTTAACTTAACTCCTTTCTTTCCATAATTAGCACATTCTTAGTTTGCCGGTGTTAACAGGCTCTCGGCACGCAGATTGCCACAATTGTGGCTAATAATCGCGATGTTTATCCGTGGGAACTTTGTTTATGGTTATGGGTTATGCCAAGTGGAAATTAAAATGCTCATGAGCATCTGCTATTTGCAATTGTTCCAAGCTAAGTAAATAAATAGGGATGAGGGAACAACAAATTTAAGAGAAAAGGAATAAAAACTGGCATTAGCATTAACATTAATACAAAAAATAAATATAAGAAATAAAGTCGAAGCTTAACTACTCTTAAATGTTACCTTATTTCTGTGTTAATATATTATTAAAATTAAAATGTCCCCTCTGCTGAGTTATATCCTTATGAATCCACCCTTGGCAATCCTTTTCGATTATAAATTATCCGAAGAAATTGTATTTTCCTCGCATTTCCTGTCCCGCCCTCGTTTGCTTGCGCCCGTGTAATTAACTTAAATGATAATAAATAACTTTTAATATTTTATTAATTAACTTCCGCTGAACTCGACCTGCACGAACGCATTAAAAACGCATGGAAAATTAAACTCATGTCAGCGCCACCTCCCTGGACTTCGATTATTTTTGCTGGATTTTTTGGCAAGTCCTTCATTAAAATGTCATTCGGTACAGGAAATTAAAACATTTAACATTTGTGCAAAAATGGCATTCAGCACCCCCATGTAATGTAATGGGCAAAAAGTGCGTTTCGCAAATTGTTTTTCATTAATTTTCCTAAAAAGTTTTCACAATTTCTGTGCACGCAATTTCGGTGGAATTAGTTGGACTATTTCCTGCTCCGCAATCGCATTTGGCTTGCAAATCCCAGAACCCGCCCAATCATTCAAAATGTAGTCTAATTTTGTATTACATAAATGCCGGAGATGGAGATGGAGGATGGAGACTGGAAACTGGAGAATATAGAGACTGGAGGCTGAGGCAACTCTGAGGAACTGCCTTGGGGGGTCTGTCGTCTTGCTTTGGTTTGGTTACTCGTATCTTCGGCATCCGTGGCCCGGTATAATTTGTGCGCGTTTAATTTGTAATTCTATTACCCAAAGCAAAACGAGTAGACTCCGGCCAACTGGTTCTCCCTCATCTGCGAGTGAGTACATCTGAATCGCCCCTCGCCTCGTTCAATTATGTTAATTCGTGCTTCTGTCGAAACAGTTAGAGTCGCAGTCGCAGCGTCCATCGATCGATCGATCGATATCGATCAATCCGCCTGTCCGTATAATAATATGAAAATTTAGCATTTCCGTTGTGTGTATCGCAAGCGAGCGGGGGATTGGGCAATCGCTTCTTTTGTTTATGGACAGGGCAGGGGCTAATTTGTGTGCATAAGATCTCCACATTAATTCAGTAAACTGAACGTTTTTTGTAAACATTTTTGAGCAAAAGGGGTACTTATAACAAGGTTTTCAGCTGTGTTTATATAATTTTTGTCAATTATTTTTATTTCGTTGCCGGTAAAAGAGTATTATATTATGTTTTAAACGGTTTAATTTTCCACAATTTAGTTTACATCAACAGATGTTTCTTTATTCAATTTACTTTGTCAACTTGGGAAAGTGAGAATTCAAGTGGCTGGCATTTTAAATTGCTAAAAAATTGTCTTTTATAGTGACAACTTGAAAAATGATTATTTTATTATTTACACCTGGCAAAATAGTTAAACTAAATTTTGTAAAATATTAAAAAATTGTTTTCTTAGCACCTAATATTTTAATTATTTTAGAATTATGTGCTCATATTCACAGCTGTTAAATATAATAAAGTTGCAATAAAAAAGGGTGAGTTTTGAAATTATATAAATGAAAA
>JAEIIJ010010049.1:0-47901 GCA_018904815.1 Drosophila ogumai | reverse complement strand
TTGTATGGGGACCAACCAAGCCATCGAGTTTTCGTCGTAATAACCGGACGGACGCTATAACCGGAGTCGTTATAGCCGGATTCTACTGTATTAGCATTTTCAAACGAAAACAAAAATATTTTTAATGTTTTTTCGCTGCACAAATCCCTTAGCTAATACCAGAATTGATGTGCTACATTCTACATATACCCACAGATATTCCTCCCCTTTTATCCTCTGCTTTTGTGTCGCCTGCCTTGCTTGACATTCGGCATTATGCTGCAGTTTATTTCACCATAGAATTAAATCCAATGCCAAGGTCAAATGGCACTCAGATGCTTCAGAGAGTCTGTTGATAACCCCCTCAAACCGAAACCGAATAATCCCCCCGAAAGCACCAACGATTACCACTTAGAATGTCAGGCAGCTCACGCGTCGCAATGTGGAGATTTCGCTCGGATGATGGGGTGGCTTCATAGCTATGGGATGCATAGATATAGGGGTGTTGTGTGGGGTTGGGGGTATGCTATATGCCGTATATGGTGCTATGCACTTGAACAACTCAAATTGCCTTTTTTTTCGCATTGTGCATAAAACATGCAGCGTGCTACATAAATATTCCATGCATTAAAAGCAAACGCATTAAAAGTCACGAGCAAATCGGCTAACGAGCAGCGAACTCTCCTCGGAGATAACCTTTTTAGAGACTTTTAAGTATGCACAGCAGGGGTCAAAATAATAGGATTTTAAAAATAATAAAGAAGATAATAGGATTTTAAAAGTAATGAAGAAAATATAGAGATTTAGTTACGGTACATTAACAAGAAAAATATGGTAAAATATGGAAAATTCCTTAAGTGACTCTCTTTATATATGAATGGCTTTATATATTAACAATTTATTATTTATGTATAACATTCTATAAATATATAATATATATATCAATTATTATATATCATTTATAATTATATTACAAATTACAACCAATATTAAAATTTATGAGACGAAAACCATTTTCCTTTATAAATAATCATATAGTCTAATTGTAATTTACAAAATAGTAAAAGTATCATTATTTCATCCCCAACTGTATTGACAGCCACACGTTTTGTATTTTTGTGTTTTAGCACTTTATAATCATGATCAGATATCCTACAGAAATTGCCAATTTAATGTGCGCATCGACTAAAAATAAATAAATATAAAATTGCCTCCGCCAATAACGAAGGCTCTGGCCGCCGCGCAGCTCGTTCACTTAGCCAGCAAAAAAAATAAATAAATGTATATATATATACATATATGTAAATGCATAAACAACAAACAATTAATTATTATTGTTCTTGTTCCCCGACTTTGACTTCTTCGCTTTATTTACTTTATTATTTACTCCCTACGTTTTTATCGCCATATTTAACACTGGTCTGTGCAAAACTTTTACGACATTCTGACAGTCCTCGCATTCTTTTTTTTTATATTTTATTATTTTATTATGCCTTTCGATTGTTCTTGGAAATTTTCACGGGATTTTGTAAATTCGATTGCCTTTGGTGCACCAGCTCTGATATGAACTTTGCATCGGTCGTACCGATAGAACAGATAACGTCGCTGTAGTACAGTTGTAATTGACATTGACGCACTTGTTGCTGAGTTACAAACGCTTTCATTGACTGGCTTATGGTCTCTTTGAGGAAATTCCGCGAAATACGCGAATTTGTAATAGGTTTTTTATTGAAACTGATAAAAAAGAGTAAATATAGACTTTCTGTTCGATGGAAACTCCTTGAGTTCTGTGGAATATGGTTAAACCCGGTTTATTATAGTAATTCTTATGAAATCAAGTTGTTAGATATCAATGGTACTTGTTAAATTTGTTTCAGAATTTTGCAATTCAAAATTAATCAGTTTATTGAATACTGATTTTTTTGGGGATTTTTCTGGAGATTTTTTAAGACTTTCTAGCCTGAATTTGCTGTTTTATCTATATGAAAATAGGTTTTTGTTTTTACTTTTTTATCTAGACTTTTATATTTGATATTTCAAGGAGAAATCTTTTATTAGGTTCTATAAAAATTTGGTAATAGACTTATTTCAGTCATTAAACGTGAAAAACCAGAATGGTGTGGTTTTTTGTAGATTATGTTCCGGGGATTTTTATTAAACATTGAAATACTTTATGATAATTTGGCATAAATCTGAACTTTTTGCGGTTCCTTTCTGGTATATTTTACAAATTTATTTCTTTATCTTTGGGAGCAGTAATAATACCCACTTAAGCGACATTTTTTGTATATTTTAATTAATTAGTTATAAAAGTCTCATCTTAATTTTACAAACAAAATAATTTTTGCTATTGGGACTTGATAAACAACATTTAAATATGATTTTATAGTTATTTGCTTTTTGCTGCAGATTTTATAAATGGAACGATGACAAAATGACTAAAAAAAGCTGTATAAGATGAATCTGCAATTTCTGAAATCTTATCGCAGTTGTATTTACTCTCGTTTATCTTTATTTACTATTTTTTTTACTGGTGTTCTCTTTACCAAAAGTTCTACCTTTGCGATTTGCTTTAACAATTAAGGAAAAGTCCCCTGAAAAAAAACAACAATTTTTGTCTGCTACTAAAAGTCCGTTTAGCTTGTGCATTTTGGCGCTACGCTAATGAAATTATCTCATGACGTCAATGGCTTAAACTTGGCTTAAGCTAAGGCCGTTGTACAAAATACAAAAAAAAAAAAAATAAAAATAAATTTAAGCGTTAGAGTAGCAAAGCCGGTTTTTTCGAGCTCGCTTCATTTGAGAGCCAAATTTGGTCACACGATTGCTTTACCTGCATGACGTCACAACCAACGAAGAGAAAAGCGATCGCTTTTCAGCAGCAATGTTAATTTTTCCCTCTCCCCCGTCGGGGAATTATGTCATCATCACTTAACTAACAAGCAAATATGTACATATGTAAATATATGTATGTATATGAAAAGCCAACAAACAAAAGGAAAATGTCAAAAGTTGCGTGCTTTCGCACTAGCTTTCGATTTCTTGGAATCAAATTGGGGCGTCATGGGAGCAGGGAGTGAGGTAAAAAAAAGAAATATAAAGCAATATTATATACACTCACTTATCGGGAGGAGCGCTGTTTACAAGGGGGATTCGGGGGGCGACAGATAGTGCCGCGATAGTGTTATCTTTGCATACAGAACACCGCACAAAGCTACAGTCAAGCCTTCGTTCAAAATGCTAAAGATTGAAATTAACTGATAAGCCCGGTGACAGCGAATTAAACTGAAAACCCTACAATAATATTTGAGCAATTACGTTATTAATTTTTTGTTTTGTTGTAGGTTCTGAGAGCCTATAATAGTTGCCATACTACCAACTTACATTATTTGCAATTATCAATTATATAATGACGGTTTTTCAACCCTTTAATGTGTGTTGGATTAATTTTTAACTGTAATACAACAGAAAAATATTATCTGTATGATGTTTTCTTTTTTTTTAATATATTTTTATATATATTTAAATATCTTTTTGAATCAATTTAAACAAGATTTTAAATTAAAATCAAGAATTTAATCGCCCAAAAACCACAGCAGTTCCTAAGAGCAATAACAACATATAGTCAAAGAAAAAGGTTACAGTTTTTCATATAATAATATATAATAAAAAGTAATAATAATAAAACATTAAATTAAATATCTAAGCTAATTTCCCCATTTACCTACCTCAAAGCAATCCCTCTGCATACTTCCCAGACAACACCGCTGCCCGCGTCATGTCGATTAATTTGGTTTCGTGGGTTTGTTGAACTCTGTCGAGTAGATGGAATTATACCCAGAAATTCGTATTCAAATTGTGGGCGGTTGGGGAGGAGGTGTTTGGCAGTGCTAAATGCCAGTTGCAGAAGCAGGGACCCCCTAATTGAGTTATACATTGGCAAATACAACTAATTCCAGGCAACGGAAATGGTAAAATGGTATTGTTGAAACTGGGTGTGGAAATGCCTGGATTTCCCCGTGGAATTGGAGCACATCTGGAGGCAAGTGCATTTCTTGGCACTGAAAGATTTACACCTCCGAGCAGCGGCAGCGAAGCGATCCTGGCTGCCCCTCCACATATATATTCGCATTGTGTGACGCATCTTGTTGCGTGGAATTCCAAGAAGAGGCGCAGCATCGGACGATGGCATTCCAGTAAACCAGGAGGGAATGGAGAAAGGGTGCTGCTGCCGGCTTCGATTCGCCATGGCGTTGAAAAGTGCGAGGCGAGAAAAGATAAAGCCAAAAGGAAAAATTATCAGGAACCGACCAACAGCACACACAGCACTCCCAAGATTGTGTCAACTCCTTTTAAATGCAACTGAGACTCGAAGGGATTTCGAGTTTTTGGGGGGAAGAACTTCAAAAATAATATACAACTTAATTTAAGTTGGAGTTGCTTATAGTTTCCGAGTTTCTGTGATTCTTTACTATTAATACTATTTAATGGTTTATAAGAAAAAACTGTTTTTAATCTGATCTACTGAAATTCGGTAACTAAAGGATCCCTTTATATCTTCCCTGTCCTATCTCTCAAAACTCTAGAAATAACTTAGATAGTAGGTCATAGTATTTGTTAATATACTTTTTCATTATTTTCTAAAAAAAATTAATAGATATTTCTAGAGATTTTAGTTTATAAACTTTCTAAATAACTTCTCGATAGGCTTTTCCAAACCGACTTTCTAAAAACTTGTGTAAAAGTTCGTATCGTAACACTTATCTGTAGTTAAGATCATTTTCTTTCTTGAAAAAATATTCAAGCAAAGACCTTGGACTTCTAGAAAATTCCATGGAAGCCTTAGATGTATTTCAAAATTTAGATAGATATTATTTCTTTCTATTTATTTATTAACTAAATAAGGAAACTAAGGTAGTAGAACTATTTTTTTTTAATTTTTTAAATTTCGATAACTACTTAAATATTAAATTTTTTACTTAAATATAAAGAACCTAAAGAATAAGGACTCTGAACTATATTTAATTAAGGGATATATCCCTGTCGAGCCTTCTCGTCACCATTTTTATCGACAGGCTTAAATGCTTGGGGAGAATTTCGCAATGCTGCACTGGGGATTTCCAGCACCGGATCGCCTGATTTCGCCTTTGGCTTCCTCTCTGAGTATCTGAGAGCTTTTTACGATTTCACTCACTCAGATATATGTAGGTATCTCACTCAGATATATTGTATATTCCCTCTCTGAGTATTATTTGAGCGTTTTAACGAGTCGAGAGAAACTCGTTTTTTTGTTGACTACGAGGTTTTGTTTGCGAGTGGGCGCCAAGTGTGGAGCCCTAGGCCGTGGCACGTCCCGCTGCCCCCTTGTCCCCCGCACCACACACCAACTGGGCCAAAATGGAAAAAAAACGCACGAATTCTGGTTAAACGGCGGTGAGTCATCCCGGCGCGTTGTGTGTGGAATCGGTTGTAGCTGGACCGTCCATTCATAATCGCGTTTGCTGAATGAACGAGCACCTATATAGGCACATACAAATCAGCGTCTTTATAAACAAAAATATATAGTACGGCTAGCCTACAGCGGCGGTCGAGATAATAGCGAAATACGATGAGTATACTCAATGTTGGGGTTGCCTTTAATTTGAGGATTTAATTTAAATTTAAATGAAGTAGAAATGTGTAGTTAAATTAAATGAAAATTGAATTTTCTTTAGTGAAAATCACAGCCCCATAAACCTTTAATTTTGCCTTGTCCTGTGCCATCCAAAGACCTCTTTTTTATAAACTCGTGACACTATATTTATTTTGGTGTTTTTAACGCTGTCTTCTTGAAAAACATGGAATAATATTTGCCGACGACACCTCATCACCTAGGGCACCTCGACGCTGGCCAGGATGAGGGTAATATCATCCGGTTTTCCGCCACAGGCATAAGGAATATGGTTTTCCCTGGCCCTGATGGCGAAAGGAGACTGAAAGTTGGCATTCAGCGAGAGCTCTCGGGCCTTTTCCACCACTCGACTAGCGCTCGCCTGTAGATCCCTTTCAGAGTCTCCACGGATTCCCTTGAGCATCTGGAGGAGCATGCTTTCGGGCATATTGTCAAAGAGACCGTCGGTGGCCAAGATAACCAGATCATGCGGTTGCAGGGAGAGGCGTGTGGACACGGCCATCTCTGGGCGGTCACAGTAGAGGGAGTAACCTTGTCCACCACCAGGTGGCACCGTCAGCTGAAAGGGCGTGTTAAAGGCATGCGTTTGCTCTTCGGAGCGATGGAGGATCCTTCCGTTGCGTACAACGAGGAAACCGCTGTCGCCCAGGTTGGCCGTGTACAGTGTGCAGTCCCGTCGATGCATTGTCACCAGGCAGGCGGTGCTGCTGCCCACCACTGGCTGTTCGCGACGTCTTAGTTCCTGGTAGCCGGCGATGAGCAGTTCCCGGGGACTCTTTCCATCGAAATCCGGTCGCTGTGCCTGCCCAGAGCAGCAGGCCATTAGCTCAGTGGCAAAGCGTCCTGGGTCTACGCCCATGTCCCGCCATCCACCGACGCCGTCAGCTACTCCGAGCACCTCGGCCAGCGGCGTGGAACTGACAAACCAGCTGTCCTCGCCAAAGCGCCTTTTCGAGTGGTCGCTGGGCAGACGCGGTTCCTTGGAACAACCATGCACCACCTTGACCAGGTAGGGATCCCTGCCCACCATTATACTGGGATCATCGGGGCCAGAGCTGGATTTTTCCGAGTTGAAAGGTTTCTTCATTGGGTTGGAGTGTGCAAAGGGAGGGGAATTTGCGGAGGAGTTGCGCTGTAGAAGGTGTTGCATCAGGAGTGGTCGATTGTTGATCCGGAAGCACTTTGATGTCAACATTATTTTTGGTACATGGAAATTTTTATGGAGTATTTGTGGGAAAATTTCTGGAGTTGTCAGTGGGGTTAATGTAAAAAATGTGGAAAATTTTATAGTGACAGTAGAAGATTCAAAGGAATGACAAGCTGATCTCTACAAAATTTCTAAGATTATGAAATAATCAATTTAAATTGATTTATAATTTAGTTTAAACCTTCTTCGATCAAGTTACTCATATATTTCGAAATACGACTTTATCTAGAAACCGAAAACAAAGCACGTACAACCAATAGGACCTGATCCATTGGCCTGACCATAAAAACGTCAACTTTCTTCGCAATTGGGGCTAATAAACTCAACTCCCTGATCAAATCGCAAGCAGCAATCAAGTTGGATTCTGTTTACACCATAAACACTTGGCAATCGTAAGGCCCATAATAGGTAACTCTAGGGGTAGCAGGTATTTGTCATAGATCCGATTCCTTTGTTGGCCGTTCAATCTTATCTTGATATGGGGCCTACGACACACACTGGACTCGAACCCCAGACCCCCATCATCATCATCATCATCATCATCATCGTCAGCACCGGAAGTTTTGATCACGCTACGGAACTGCAAGACTTATCGCGAAACCTTCCATATTTCCTTATCGCCGCGGCAAGGAAAACAATACGTAGACAGGGAGATAACTTTATTTTAAAGCACTGATGTAAACGCCTTCAGCAGATACGGGCCGGCGGCCTTATCAATCATTTAGCCAGCGGCTTCGGCAGAAAATCTCATTATTCATTATTTGTTATTCGCAGCGGAGTCCGCCGAATTACGAGCACCACTTCCTGCATGGGGAAAGTGCACAAATCCCGATATGTTATTCTGATTCTAAAAAAAGAAAACTACTGACCATCGAGTTCTTCCGAATCCCCCGCTATCTGGTGCTGGTACTTACCAGAACCGGCATTACAAACAGCTCCCGGTTTCAGGCAGAGTCGCGAAAGTGGAAATGGAAACCAGTGGCAGCCCCTTATCATTCGTTGTGACGTCCCAGCATGAGTGTGTGGAATTTTCTGGGTCCTAACTCTAGAAATTTTGTTAAGAGTTTATGAGTTTTTGGGAGATTGTCTTAAGGGGTATTTCCAAGAAAACCATTTATGAAAAGAAGGGGGTTTTGGGGATATTATGGGGATGTCTTCATTAACTAACTATGTTATAGTATTTGACTTGTAAATTTTACTTTTAAAAGATGAATAATGACAAGAATCAATGATCTAGATTCTAGAAGCTTTACGAGTTTCGGGAGATGGTTTTAAGGAGTATTTTCAAGAAAACCATATATGAAAAGATTGCTTCAATAATTAAATATTTTATAATAATATTTAACTTGAAACTTTTACATGAATCAACGATATTTTTATATACTACCTAATACTTAACAATCATTGAATATTATTATATAAATGATATAATATATATTTTACATAATATATATACATAATATATATTTTTAAATATTTTTAATTATTAAAAATCATATTTTAATATACGGTTGAGACTGTATCGAGATTTAATGTAGATTTGAAAATTCCCTTAAATAAAATGTTCTAAAATAGTTTGTTATTTCTCGGTATTTTCAATAATTTTAAATGTTTATAAATGTATCCATCAGAACTCACCATATTTTCAATATAATAATGAACTCTAATAACAATGAAAGCTATATATTTTTGTTAATATTTATTAAAATAATATATATCTCCATATATAAAAAGGACTGTGTTCCATCAATATACACTTGTACCTTCCTAATTTCACATTCCAACCAAAGCCATTCTTGATTTTCGCAAATCCTTATCGATCTGGGTCAGGTCATGTTACCCTAGCCACTTATTCTGATCTCAATTAGAATCCTAATTGACTGTGAATTTCTCTTTCTCGTTACAGGTAAGTAGAGCACAAATGTCCAGTGTCACATGACCCACTTTACGCTGCACTTTCCGCCCGTTTTTGGGGAGGTAAATACACATACACACTCATGTATATGAATGTACAAAGCGCACGTAAGTGACGCCGCAAGGTCAGCGCGGCCTTTTATTTTTTAGAGCTATCCGCATACGATTACAAGGCATCGATACAATCGCGGTGTTCGGTGGAAGGGGCCCCCATCAATATTTATTGAAAAGCTAACGTATCATAGATAAAAAGAATGCCTAGGAATAACACCTGCGCCGGACTGCAGTTGGTAACCTGAGCCACCTGAGCCTCCGGCGGCGGCGACACCGGACCGCCGCCAATTGCGACCCATTTCGAAAAGCCATACCGGCGATAAGAGCTCCTCCACAAAGGTTCACCATTCATGGGTTTCATATGGGCGGGACTTTACCGGGCTCTTTAAATTTAGTTGCTTATGTCATAACTAAATTGTCTCGACTCGGCGATAAGATAAGCCGGGCCAGAATCGAAATCGGAATGGGGAATCGGGGTAAACAAAAGGCTTTTTACGTAGCCAAAGAAAAACCAAGCTGGCGAGGGGCACGTGAGACACCCGAAAAGTAGTTGAGAATATGAAGAGAAATATATATCTCAATCCGTAGAGCGTAAAGCATTCCTGCCTGGGTTTAACCCGATATTTATATGTAGATGTGAGTATTTCTTGGGGGCCTTACAGCTCTCGCTGCTGCTCAGGAAATGCCAGAGCCCCCATATCTTTTGACTCACTCGATAGTATTTTTTCGCTCACTCTTTTGCTCTCTCTAAAAAACACTCAATCCGAGACCCGACCGGGTCTCTGGTATAAAAAGCCCGCCATTCACGATGACGCATTTAGTCTAAACAAGTTGCCGTGCCAATCGCTTCGGCAGCTGTCGAGTGGATTTGAAATTGCGCAAAAAACGCCAAGCAAGTCGAGAAAATTACGCGAAAAGTCAGCAGAAAAGAAATAATATTGTGTGTGTGAAAAATTGCGACTCTCTCAGAATGTGCGGTGCCTGAAAAAAAATTTTAACAAAAGCAGCAAGCAAGTCGGCAATTCTAGGAAATATTGAAAACAGACAACACAAATAATTCGCACGGTACAGATACAGATACTTGCCACCGCTACAGATACATTTATAATAGTGTGTGTTTCGGTTCGGCGAATTTCGCCAGAAATCGTTTGACTCACCCTGCCGTTGCAGAAACAATTTAACAATTTAAACAAATATTAGCTAATTAAAAAAAGCAGTCAAAACGGAAGCCATACAGATATACGACAAAATGACGCTGGACAATTACAACATCTTCAACGATGAGTATCTGTTCAGCATGCCGCTGTCGCCGCTGCCCAAAGTGGTAAGAATCTTTAGATACGATTTCTACGAGGGCTCATTTTTTTGTTTATCAGGTGTATATAGTACTATAGGTTTATACCAGTCCCCGCCCAAGTTTGGCATAGTTAAATGCGAGTGTTATCAGCGCCAGTGTTTGCCATGAAATTATTTGAATTCCTACACGGCAAGAAAGGTTCAATTGAGGTGTAGGAAAATTATGGCAAAGGCTTGTTAACAAAAATATTAAATTATTTATGGTATATATATAATTTAAATTCATTAAATATAATAATAAAGTAATTATGTAGCTACGAAAATAATATTTTGAAAGGCTCAATTAGACAAATAATTAGACAAATATTAAAAAATAAAATGTAATAAAATCTTAGTACTTGAAAATATGATTTCAAAAAGCGTTAAAAAATATTAAACACTTAATAATATTTATAAATTGGCTTTAATAACTGTACCCATATAATAATATTATTAGGTGCTGTAAAATTTGATCATCTAAATTTTAAGGAAATTTTGATTTTAGGGTAAAAAATATATTTTCTTAGATTTTTATATTTTACCAAAATCTTAGTTCTTTAATTTTATTTCCTGCTACTTTTAAACCAAAAAAAATAATCTTAAAAATTGAAATTAAATTTTTTACTTGTGCAGAGTAATAAATTACGCTGCCACTCGACCGATATATAGTAATTCTATATATAGGGTGTACATGGTACAAGGCTCGTAGCTTTCGCTTATCGCTCGCAATTGAATTCTTGGAAATTGGAGATCCCCCTTTTTCTGATTCCTTTCATTGGGCCCCCATATATGTTTTTTGTGTTGAGGCAGATTGGCTTTAGCTATCGGCTTTGAAAATGGTGTTTGCTGTTTTGCAACTGTGTTTGCCTGCGCCCCGCTGATAAGACCGATTTTTTTCCTATTCGTATTCCCATTCCATGGCTGAAATGGATTCGAATTCCCATTGCCCCGATTTATGTGCACGCTCATTACCTAAAATGAATTGTTTTATTTTATTTGCGATAAGAGCGAACTATTTTGTTGGCTGTGGCAAGTGTTTCTTTTTTTCGGCAGATCCATCATTCGTTTCGTAATTATTGAAAATGATTATTTTGCCCACCCCGAGGCTTATATACATTTCTAGACGGTACGTGACTGATTATTAAAATCGAGGCGGTTGGCATTTTCAATGGCATGAGAAAATCTCAATGGTACTGAAAGTTTTGAGGTCTAGAAATACAATTTTGGGCTGAGAAAAACCTGCAAGACTGGTGAGAAAGTGGTTATAAAATTGCCCAACTTGATTTTGTCAAAGTTTACTACAACTTGGGAAAATACAAAAAAAAATAAGTATGTTTAGATATTTATAAGAAACGATTTTTAGTGCTTTAAATTGGCTTTTGATATCAGTTTATAAGGAAAACCCTATCGTATTTTATATTTTTAAATTTATACATTTCTGAGAAGGCTTATGATTATATTTAAAATAATTTTATTGGTACAGAAGCTGTTATCACAGAAAAAACGATAAATAGGAATTTCAAAGAACCCTTTTAATTATAATTATATATAAAAAAAACGAACACATTTCTTGAGAAAAAAATATATTATTGAAAGTAAACTTCCCTTAATTTTTTAATAATTTTAAATTCTACCTCGCGCCTGTACCTTTTCTGATTCCCTGATTAATTTTTGCGTGTAAGATTTCATTATATCAATGCGCCCTGTTATAGCTTTTAACTGTTTTTTTTTTTTTGTTGCCAAAAAATCACCCTCATGCCGGGAATCACGTTGCAATACCATGCCGCCTGTTTACAGTTAACATTTTCCGGCTTTAACTCGGCTTCTTGCATTTTTATTTCACATTTATTTTATTTCTGATTTTTTATTTTGCGGGTGAATTTTGCCCATTGCATTTCACAGTCGAGTGATCCGGTCTGGCTCTACGTCTGGGTCTGGAAATGGTAGTGTTTCTGGGTCTGTTTCTCCATGGCACTGCCGGCGCCACTCGTTGATATCGCACACGTGCGATTTTCGTGACAATTTATCAGGTTTTTGCATTATGCGTTGGGTTTTTTTGTATTTTTTTAAGCTTAATTTTCCGGCCTGGCACACAGAAAGAAAATTATATTACTTTATAGCTAAGAATAATAATTTATTTATTTTATTTTGTATCCAAAAAAGCTCAGATAGAACATCAGAAAGTATTTTCACACATTAAAGTTTAATACAAGATTTTACCTTTATAAATTATTAATTAATTAATGAATTTCTTAAATTTCCCCTTGTGTACTTTATTTTTCACTTTCCTCTTAAAAAAGGGGTCTTAATTTTCGGTCGTTTCTATTCGAAACGAAACCAAACTAAAGCGGGGTGTATGTAGAAAGTGAACAAGGGTCCGGGTCTCCGGGTCCGGTGTGTATATTGTGACCCTTTGACTTGTGGACCTCGTAGAAAGACTTGCGTGACACTTGATACTCGGCTTTATGGAGGGACAGATGTATATAAACTCATGTGTTTTTTTGTTTTATATCAAATTGGGGCGGTTCAAAGTGACATGCTGCAAGTCAAACACTTGCCACATGCGCGGCAACGGCGTCGGCTTAAGCCTCAAATGGTTTCATTAAATACTTTATGTATTATGTGTGCGAGTAAGGCTATATAACCAGCAGCGCCCCCACATTATCCCAGAGACCTCAGACCAACTTTCTTTTAATTAACTTGAATATAAGTGAATAACTGAATATGGTCTTGGTACTCTTTGAGCGGATTTCGGGAGGGAAAGGAGTAATGTTAACTGGTTACTGGTGGGTTTGAAATTTCTGGACGTGGGCGTTGGAATCTTCGATTGGCAGCTTGACATGAAAGAAATTACTTGAAAGCCTTCATTTTTGGCAAATTATTGTTATTGTGGGCATAACACAATTACTTTCCTTTGTCTAGAGCTACCTACAACGCAGAAATTCCTCTTTGTTTACATAAAAGAAAATATATATATATTTGTAGAAACTTCTTCACTGAAAGGTGGGTATATCTTAGACCTAAGAAGCTTGTGTTTATTAAATGAATATATTTTGTTTATGAATATATTTTAAACTGTGTTTTCTGGCACTTTATACTTGTCTTGAAACCCCAACAAGTTTTATTAGATACTCCCCTTTGCTGTCTTTGGGTTTTATATTTGATTTACAAATTTTTTAACATTTTTTTGGAGACTCCCCTTTTTCCCTCTTTTAGAACTGACCCAAAATATATACTTCTTTAATTATTATACACATATATATTTTATTTTTTTGAGAGCTCCGCTGATCATGCCATGACCACCGAGCGTGCAACTGGACTGAATTCAATTAAGATCAAATTATTATATATAATGCAGCAGCAGCAGCAGCAGCAGCAGCACTTAATTGCATTTCCAGTCAGTCAATTTAATTGAGTTTCCTCTTAATGAATCCAAAGCGCATTTCGGGGGCAATACTTAACTTTGCTATACTTTAGTTTTTGTAGACTTTGCTGAGCTGCCAGCAAAGTTTGGTGCAGATAATTTGACAGGCGAAACGATTGAGCTTCTGGGCCCTGTAATTGAGGAGGTCCTTGCCTAAGGACTCTCCTGTGTGCATTTTCTGCTGCCATCTGTAATTTGGTGTTGGCAAAAGTCCTGGCTTTTGATGGCTGCGGTCATGTCCTTCTTGGAATTGGCCAAACCTACGGAAAATGTGAAAAGTGAAAACAACTTTTACTACTGTCTCCGGCTGGCCCCTCACTCTACCTCTGTCTACTGCATTCGCCTTCGTCCTTTTGGTGTGTGTTTGTCTGTTTTGTTGTGTCCTTTCTGGCGCCTGAAAGACGCGTCGCTTGTTTGCCATTTCCTCAAACTGCAAACTTTGCCATAAATTCCCCGGTTTGTCCTCCCCCGTCAGGGATTTCGGTTTCTGCTATGTGTTTTTTTTTCGGTTTCTCTGCTGTCGCGACAAAATGCATTTAAATAAATTATCCGACAGACCAGTGTCGCGTCATTTTATTAGCTGCATGTTCGAGCTTTGCCAGAGCTCACTTTAATTATGACTTGATGACTTGATGGGCCAGAGTGCACTCCGGAGTTGGCTATCGATTAATGGCCAGCACACAACACACACTCTCGGGTGAAAAATTCGTGAAACCAAACCCACAACAAGGTGGGGAAATAAATTAGCGAGCAGAGCAGGTCATTGCACCGCTTAAAAGGCAACCCCAGAACATAAATATATAAATTCACTCTTTCTTTCTTTCTTTTTTTTTTTTTGTGTAAATATCTCTGGCAAATTTGTTTTATTTTGTTTTGTGTGTTGTCCACGCCCTCGGAACAAAAGTCTGATTAATTTGACACTGAACCTAAAAGCCCCGACGACGACGACGACGACACCAGGGGGAATCCTGCCTCGAAATTTATTTCTGCCTGCAACTCGGACGGAGGACGTTTGTTTGCACTTTTTGCCAAATTTTGAATTATGGCCACACGGGCCGGCAGCAAATGTTAAACTTTAATTCAATTTCGTATGTGTGGGCGTTCCAAAAATGGTCAAACGTCAAGTGATTTTCTCCGTATACATGTATATATATATAAACTCTATATGCTTTGCATAAATGTTGGTTATATAAGCGGCGGAGCTTTGTTTTGCGTGCCTAAAAAAGGCCGGCAAACCGACGGCGACGATGTGGATGCGACTTTTGCCGGCCGTTGACTCTGGGCCACTCCAAAAATTCTTTAGACTTTCAGGGTTTTCGGAGGGAGAAAATATGTATGTGAAATACGGGAGGGGCTAAGAGGAAAAGAGGGGAAACTCGGCTTTATCAACCATTCAGCCAGCCGGCACTTAGCACAGTCAACACTCTGGCATTGCGGTCACGTTCTCCTTGCCAGCGAAAAAAAAGAAAATAAATTAAAAAAGAAGAAAAAAGCAAAAATATCACTACAAATATGATTTCTCTGCTGCTTCTCCTTTGCGTTAATTGTTTTATTCGCAGAATTTGCATATGCGAGTAAATGCAAATCATACCGCGAGGAGGCAAGAGATACAGACTTGCGAAAAATCGTATCTGAAATTATGCTTATCGTCAAGGGAAGTGCTGCCGATCGGTGGTCAACTGCAAGTGCTGAATGTTTTTTTAACTGCACAGGAAAAATAAATCAATGTATAGGGATTTTTGAATGGAATTTTAAATATTTATATGTATATTCAAAAAAATAAATATAAAATAGAGAGAAAGGAAGAGTTGGTTCACTGCTTAAAGAGCAGGAATTTGCCAGATTTTTTTAAAATAAATTATTTAAACTAGTTAAAATATGTTATTAAAAGGCTTTAGGAAATTAAGAACTTAATTTTGGATACCTAAAGATTTTATATTAAAAATTTAAATATAAAATAGAGAGAAAGAGGTGGCTTCCCCTGGAATTGCTAGTTCCGTAAATTTATAATTAATTAAACTAGCTAAAATCTCTTACCGAAAAAAATCTCTAAAAATTATGAACTTAATTTCGAATACTTTAATATTATTTTGTTTATAAAATGTATCAGAAAATCGCATTTTTCTCTCTGTGCATCTTCCATGAAGCTCAAGACGCCGCTCTTGAACTTGTCAACTTAACAATTCTCGCTTCATTTTATTTTTCACTGTGACATTGCAGCAGCAACTTTGAGCAAACAATGCTGCGGCTTGCATTTAATTCAAGACTCTGGCAATTGAAAAATCAAAATTGTATTATATTTTTTCCTCTTATAATTATGCGCATTTCTAACTAAACAACGATCGACCTTCAGCATGCAATTTTTCGTATTTAACAAGCTTGCCAACTAATTTATGCCACTGCAGCAACAAAGGCAACTAAAGCGTTGAAATAAAAGCAAAAATAACAACAACAAAAATTAAATTTTATTCGAAGTTTACATATTCGGAGACTGTTGAAGCGGCCTATGTTAAGTCAGTTTCTGTTAACAATTATTAGCCACTTTTTTGATATAAACAATACAAATTGCCGTCGCCTGTTTTCGTTTTGTTGTTGCTTTTGGCTCTGCCATTTGCCTTTGATGATGCCAAGTTTTATTTTGTATTTTCATTACGTCATTGTCAGGCTAAAATTGGCTTATAAATAGCCCAACACGTCAGCTGAAAGCAGCAGAAGGCAAAGTCTCGCGGGCCCCGAGAATAATTTTATTATTTTATTTCTTCGCCACTCAACTTGTTGCACCTTCCTTCTCGCTCGCTTAGTTTTCGAGTGAAATTTTTACCGGCAAGGTCAAAGGTTGACATGCAAATCGGTGTTTTGCCAGGATTTTCAAGGGAATTGATAAGAAAATTAACAGCACTATACGTTCTGAGAATTTTGTAGGTCGGTTTTTAATAATTTCCACAGGGAAAAATTCTAAAGTATACATCATTGTACTAAATAATACAAAAAAATATTTTTAAAAATTACATAAATAAGTTTTTGCATTTTTTAAATATATACAATTTATATAACTTGCATAAAAGCCACAATTATGATTCATAAATCTACATTTAATAATGATAAGCAATTGAAATGTTTGCTTAAGCATAAACGGAGCAAACCACAATAATGCTGCACAATCCCCATAAATGGTGACACATTTCCCCGCAGTGTAGAGCATAATCAAATTTGCAGCAGACCCACGTATTAGTCAGCAATTTGCTTATTCTCGCTGACTACGTCAGTGTTTTTTTTCACTGTCGCTCACCGCTCGCTTCACTTCATTTGGATTCGTTTCAATTGACCCCCAGAAGTGAACTCTGGGAACCCGGGAACTTGGAGCTACGCAGGTCTGATAAGGGAACCGATGTCCAGTCCGCTGCCGATGCCAATCCCCTCTTGCTGCCGTCAATTTAGACAATTCAATTCCAAAGCTCGCTTGAGTACACAAAAAAAAAAAACTATTTGAGATCAAGCCTAAATATGCAAATTTGTATATGATTTTTGGCTTAAAAAATAATTTTGATCATTTTTAAATTATATATATAATCAAATATGAAAATATAAAATTATATAGGACTTTCTTCATATTAATTTGAATTTTTTTAAGTCCATTCTACCCTACAAAATCGTTTTAAAAATTATTTTTAAATATCTTAAGTATTATAATTCCTTTTTTTTTTCATTTAAATATTTAACTTTAGATATGTCTTTAATATGAACCCCATTTTTCGCCAGTGCATTAGTTCATGTTATTGTCACTTTATTATCACTTACTTTGCATACTACATATATATACATGTGTTCTTCTCAATTGACTGATTCATCGGCTAAATGCGGTTCATGTGCGCGCGGGGAGCAAGTTCAAAAGGCAAATACACGAGGAAAGTGGGTTAAAACGAAAGTCAGACCCAGACCCAGTTTCATGCCACCAGCCCCAATCCCTCAAGGTGTTCCAAACACCAAAAATCGCAGAGGCAGCGGCTGACTTGAAAGTAAATTCCAAAAAAATAAATACATAAAGAGCTCATACAAAGAATAAAGTCGATTGTTTGCTGTCAATATGGGAATGGCCTTTGGAGATTGGGAAACAAGGCGCCGATAAGATCGTCAAATAAATAAGCCATAATACATACATAACAAAAAGTAACAGGATAAAGATCTTGACAAAAATGAAGTGCTTAAATATTTAATACCAAAATTATTAATACTAAAATAAATACAATTAAATCAGAGAATATAAGATGAAAACCTCATAGTAACCAGACATTTTCCCCCTGTGCAGATAACAGTCTGTAATTTGTTGTAACCCACAACAAAGGCTAGCAATTAGCGTATTGGCCAACTTTGCTGGCGACGGAAATAAACAAATAAATAAATACTCGTCGCGACAGGGGGTCTGTGAAAAAGGCGAAAAACCAAAAGAAAACAGAGGAAACTTAGTTAATGTCCCTCACGCACACACCTGTTCTGTGGACATCTGTCAGATGTGACAGTTTTTAGCGCTATAAATATACGCATTTTCGCCAGGCGATTCTGTATGCGAAATCATTCTGCCGAAAAGCACGGACATTGAATTGTTATAGCCGTTAATTTATGGCCCGAATAAAAGCGTTTCAATGGAAATGGCAATATCTGTGGCAAATCGGAAATAACCTACACACGCGAGCAGATGTGTGTTGTTGTGTCTCTGTTCGGCTATATAGTTATGGCGGCAGCGTTACGAAGCTTGGAGCGTGGGCCAGTTGGTCGTGTGGGCAGCGCTCAATTAAGAGCGGGCCGCATTTTAAATAATTTGATTTTCCCAGTGGCTGCTGTCTTCTAATTTGAGCAAACAACTCGCACGCCCAAAGACAGAACATCGAGCTAGCGAGCGAGCTTCTCTCCCATATATGTTCTCACTCTCTTGGCAGATAAATAATGCGATACGATACACAACATATATCCCGGCGATCTCTCCATCTCGAGATCGTTGCCAATTTCGCCACAGCCTCAGCCTCAGCCTCAGTCGCAAACGAACAACGAACCATCGAAGTTTAGAAAATATCTAACAATTAAAAGCGATCGCGCGCGCGCATTTCCTCAAAAAGAACGCGAATCGCAAATCGAAAACGAAAATAAATTTGGAAATTGCAATTGTCGTCTGGTTTTTAGAGCGCGCGTGCATTGCCAAAAACGAAAAATATATATCTGATACGAGCAAGGAGAATACAAATAAATACCATATTCTCGGAGCGAATAAATAATACAAAAAATAGGAAAAACAACGCAAAAAACGACGCACATTTTTTCCTCAGTTCTCAGTTCAGTTGCATGCCGCAGCGGAATCAAAATATATATACTTGCCCGCTTACATATATAATTATATATAGCTAAAGATATTTGGGTAAAGCAAGAGCGCCAAGGGAGGAATAAAACTTTGAGAGGCGTTGCCCGAGGCCAAGGAAAAAATCAAAATCAAAATATATATAATAAGTATATATAGAGAGGGAAACCAATGAATGCAGCTAGAGTTAAGTAGCCAAAAACTAGCGCAAGGCTCAAGCTCACCACTCACCGCCAAATCTCTGTAATTATATAATCGGATTTTTTGGCAACAAACTGCCCCCAAGAGAGAGAGTGTTCAGTGAACTGAACACGTGTCATTAGATTTTAAGCCCCCGACAAGCACACGATATATTTATTGCGTTGATTATGAGCGCTTTCGCCGAACGGAATATACATTTCAATCCTTTGCGAAATCAGCCAACGCTTATCGTGAAGCGCCTGAGACCGCCGGAGAACAAAAGCCACGAAAACTTGAGCAACTTGAGGAACTGAACAAGTGAGCAACTGAGCAACTAAGCAACTGAGCAACTTGAGCAACTGAACAACCGAACAACGAATATATAGTATCTACATCACAAACAACGAACTCTGCTCGCAGCTAAACCAATCGAACCCTTGCAGAAATATACGAACTATATATAACAAATATTTATTTAAAACAAAAACACCAAAACAACGAACGAATTTTTCTACAAAAGCAACAAATACTGCGACAACAACAACACCTATAACAAAAAGCATAAAGACAAAAAAGGATCATCAACATTTTGTTAGGGAATTTTCGAAACTCTTTGTAAATATTTTAAACTAGACCTTAGTTATTGTTGATATTGCTTAGCTCAAATAGAACGCATATATTTATATCATTGTTGTCCAATTTGTTGTGTTAATTTTTTTTATAACGAATACTAGTCAACCGCCCAACTGTGCGTATACGCAACGCCACTGCGTATACTTAATATTTAAGCGTAGGAAGAAGTGTAGGTTATTAGGCTAACAGAGAAAGAAAACGAAACCAAATCGAACAAATGATGAAAAATCTAAATGGTAGAACGCATAATAATGCGTGCTACCATCCATATTACCACCGAACATTGCACTTGGCACAGGTGCACAACCAGCAGCAGCAGCAAACAAACCATAGCGCCTACGGTTTTCCACAACGCAACGGAAATGGAAACACTTATGGCAATATTGCTAGCAGCGCCTACGCCAGCAGCATCAATAGCAACCAAGCTGCTGAAATGGCTGCCATGGGACAAATGCAGAACTTTTTTAGCCAAGAGCAACAAGAGTACAATAACTGCTTGCCCATAAATTATTATCAGCAGCAGCAGCAGCAGCTACAACAGCAGCAGCAGCAGCAACAGCAGCAGCCAATTACTGCACCCACAACAGTAGCAACATCAGCGAACAACAACAATAATAACGATCATTTTTCAATGGACGCAAGTGAAATAGCCAGTTTTCTCGCCAGCGAGCTTTTCCTTCAGCAGGTATAAAATACTAATAAGCAGGCAATATCGATCATGAAATTTGGGAAATTGGGCGCGAAAACAATTGGGGGAAAGCGTACTACAACTAATAATAAAACGTGGTGTGTGCGTACTTATTCATCGACCGAAATAGCCCCCCAAAAAAAAACAACTGAACAAGGAGATCCAACAAGGGGCGGGCGGGCGTAATATAAACAAAGTGATGGATTGGGTCCCCTCTGCTTCTTCGATTTGTTTTTGCCAAAAACAAAAAAGAAACACGTTCCCTAATTCTCTGAAATATATATTTGAGGTCTTAACAGTCTTGGAAACTGTGTTGGCTTTGATTTGTGGATTAAATTTGATTATTTTTGGTAGAGGTAAAAGAATATTGGAAAGGTTTTAAGTGGTTTCGAGGGACATGCACAAAAAAAGTTAGGATCTATATATCATAGAAGGATTTTTAAATATTTAAACCTGCCTCTTCCCTTACATCCATTTATATTCTATATTAAAACCCCTAGTGTACCCTATCAAAAACCTCCCTTAACCAACTTTCGTTTTCATTTACTTGCAGCTCGGCACCTTCGATGGCATTCAGAGCGCTCCAACGCTGACCACGCCCACGTTGACCCCCACAACGATGCGCAGCATCGAGGAGAGCTTCTTTGAGATGACCAATGATCCAGTGACCGCTCCCTATCAGGCCGGCTTCAAGCCGCCGCCACTTGCTCCGCTGGTGAACAATGGTAGCGGAAATGGAAGCGGCAATGGAAATGGAGTCACTGGAATTCCCACCACCACAGCCACGGCCACCGTGGTGGGCGTGATTAATCCGCTGATCAGTCAGCAGGCCTACGATGTAAGCAGTGTGGTGCAGGGAACCGATTCCGGAGACTCCAACAGCTCCTGGGGCGATGGGCAGAACAATGACGATCAGGACACAGACGAAACTTGTAAGTAGTCAAAGGATATTCCCCCTCGAACTGTGCAGCTTACTAAACGGTGTCATCTCTTTCCAAATTCCAGCAAGTGCCCACACGGACAGCACCTCGTACCAGAATGGACACATGCCTAGCGGCAGCGGTGCGAATGGTGGCGTCAACAACTTCAGCAATGTCCTGGCGGCGGTGAACTCCGGTCGCGGCTCCAACACGAATACCTCGAACAGTGCCACGCCAGCGCGTCGCGGAGGTGGTCGGAGACCGAATAGATCCGCCAACATGACGCCGGAGGAGGAGGAGAAGCGCCGCATTCGCCGGGAGAGGAACAAGCAGGCGGCGGCTCGTTGCCGCAAGAGGCGAGTCGATCAGACCAACGAGCTAACCGAGGAAGTGGAGCAGCTGGAGAAGAAGGGCGATCAGCTGCGCAAGGAGATGGAGTCACTGACGGAGGTGAGGAAGCAGCTGGCCTACTTCCTGGAGGCCCATCGCCCCACCTGCAGCAAGGTGCGCGCCGATCTGCTCAGCGTGAACACCTGCAACGGGCTGATTGCCCCCGTGGGACTCCTCAGTGCCGGCAGCTGCGGCAGCGGATCGAGCAGTCATCATAACAACAACAGCAACGATAGTAGCAATGGCACAATCACCGGCTTGGACGCCACCCTGAACTCCACCGGGCGAAGCAACTCGCCGCTGGACCTCAAACCGGTAACGCTGCCAAACGACCTGCTGCTGCAAATCAAGGATGAGCCTTTGGATGGCGGCCTGGATTCCAGCTCAAGTCTTGACCAGGACGGACCGCCGCCCAGCAAGCGCTTTGCCTTGCCGCCCATGTCCACAATGCCGCACATGTCCACGCTGATGACGCCGACGGGCGCCTCCACGGGCTCCCTGCAAACGCCCATGTCGGGCACGGCGCCGAGCGGATTTGGCAGCGCCTTTCCCGTGGTCACCACCACCACCAATGGCAGCATGAACAGTCCCACGCTGAACGCCCTGAACAAGGTGCCCAAGGAACGGCCCAACACGCTGGCTGTGCAGCGACCCTTCGGCAACCACATGCACCTGACGATGGCCAACAACAAGACAGGCGGTGGTCGCACCGAGATCCAAGGCGTGCCCATTCAAACGCCCTCCACCGGCGTCTTCAACTTCGATTCG
Source organism: Drosophila ogumai (assembly GCA_018904815.1). Lineage (NCBI taxonomy): Eukaryota > Metazoa > Arthropoda > Insecta > Diptera > Drosophilidae > Drosophila > Drosophila ogumai. The sequence goes on along the minus strand of JAEIIJ010010049.1, from coordinate 25,391 downwards.
CTGATGGACGGTGGCACCGGACTGACTCCCGTCTCGGGGCCGCTGGTGCCCAACAGCTCTTCGCAGAACAAGCATCCGCTGGAGCTGCCCACGCCCACCGCCGAGCCGTCAAAGCTGGTCAGCTTATAACCGGAGAGGTTACCGAGTCGAGTCAGGATTAAGTTAAGTTTTATATAACTTGTTAGGAGCCGGTTTCTGAGTGTACTATTAAGGTGACACTAGGTTTAACTGTCAGTTAACAGGAGTATATAAACTGTGGCTTATAAACCTTGGTTATTACCCGTGCTTTATTAACCGTAGTTTAAACAGTGGTATTTTAACCACAGTTTAAACCTTGGTATATTTCTCTACATTAACTGTCAGTTTATCTATTCGATAAACCCTAACCTGGACATAAGGAAACCGGAAAGCCGAAACAATAACAAAACCAACAAAACATTTTTCTAGTTGTAGGAGATGTTTTCATTTTTGTAATTCGTAATCTGTAATTTGTAATCGTAAAAGTTTTCGTTAACTTTAATGTTTTTTGTATTATTATTTTTATTATGGTTAATTTATGATTTTGCTATGTCTTTTTACATACGCCGAGCCGAGCTATGTACATATGTTATGTACTTGTATTGTGTGCAATTTTCAAACCTTTTCATTAGCGTGTTATATATTTTTTCCAAAAGAATATAGAGATGCGGATAGATCGTCGACGATGCATGATTGCGAATGATAAGGATTCTAGGGAGTGTAGATTTGGAAGGATGATGCGTTGTGATATTTATTATAAAACGAATACAAAAGCTAACAGATAAACGAAAGTAGAAAAAGCTAAACGGGAGATGAGAGCGCGGAGGAGCGTAATGAAAGGAACTAAGCCGGTTTTAAAATTGTACATTTAAACAAATCGCGTAAATATATATACATATGTATATTCAAAATACAAACTAAATACAATGCCTTGAGAGAGAATTAAGAAATGCAAACACTTTATATATATATATAAAAAAAGTATATGTTTAAACCTAAAAATTAATCGCGTTGAAGCAGAGTTTTATATTGAGCGAAAGCAAAAGCAAATGTGAAATGAGATAAATATACTTATTGTACTCTGTAAGCTGCAGTAGAAAACCCAAATATATTTTTACTAAACGCAACGAATGCGCTATTTTCAAATACCATTTTTAAGAAATGACAAAACGCAAAGCAATTATTTAATATGTAATTATGTATTATGCAAAAACAGTGAACTCTCGCCATTTTCCACAGTAAATTCTCAATATTTGTCAAAAATCGAAACCGGCAGAAACTAGATGCACTTAAAAGGGCAGAGAAAAAAACACCAAAATTGACATGAATGAAATAAAATCAAATGAAATAAAATCAAATGAAATAAAATCAAATAAAAATACCGAAAAACCTAAAAACAAAAAGATTTTGAATTATTTTTGTACTGTTAAAAATGAAAGACAGCAATTCGCATGACTTGCAAATGGTCTGGCTTATCGTCAGGTAACCTGAGCAGGTAAATTAGGGTGGACCGCAGCTATGATGTCTAGTAATATACCCAAGGGCCTAACGATTGCTTAACGAATTTCAGTTAAAAAACCTCTTTAGTTTATTGATCACAAATACAAACAAAAAGGAAAGCAAACTTTGGGATGGAGAAATATAAACTTACAAAACCTGTAACTAAGCCAAAAATCTATTCATTTTAATTAGGAAAGCTGTTATGATTAAGTTTTTTAAGGTTTATAAGTCTCTATAATGAATCTACAATTTCAAACAATTAAAACTATAGTTCAATTTTCGACTTTTTTAACTATGTAACGCCTTATAAAAATTTTGAAAAAATTACTAATAAATTTTTTTTTCTCCAGACATGGCTAAAACGATTCGCCTGTTGATGCAGATCAAGAATATATAAGATTTATAGCCAAGGAAATGACTCCTTCACTACCTTAGTAGCTTCTGACTGAGATTATAAAGCCCAGCGAATTAAATCAACCAACTAAATTCGACTGTATCTTATACAAAAGAAACCTTTAATAATCAGTTTACTAACCTAATTATCTGCTTAAATAACATTCAATTTAAGACTAATCAGTATCAGGAGTATCCTAAACCTTAGCCTGCTGTTGAGGCCCAGCCTAAAGGGCAGGTAAACAAGGCAGAATTCTTCCGTTCCGCAGATAATGGTTACATATGTATATGTATACGGAAAATGCATATATTCATTTTCGGGTTTGCCTTATTTTGCATTATTCGAAATCTGCCCGGAGCTCAGCTCTTTGTTTCAGTTACACGAGAACAGGCGATATGAGCGGCAGTCAGTTACTACGGGCTCTGGGCCGAAGCCTGGGACTGGGCCGAAGCCAGCTGAAGGTCGATAGCCGGCACGTGGTGCTCATCACGGGCTGTGACTCGGGTTTGGGGTAAGAAATCTCAACTGAAAATCAGTTCCAGAGATTAAACGTTCAATCTGTGTTTCGGGATAGCCACTCCCTGGCCGTATATTGCCACGATTCGCTCCAGATGACAGTGGTCTCCTGCTGTCACAATTTGAAATCGGAAGGCGCCAGGCTGCTGCAGGCTCTGAGTTCCTCTAAAGATGGATGCAATAGGATGTACACCCTGGAATTGGATCTACTGGAACCGGACTCCATCCGCCTGGTTCACGGGCAGCTCAGGAAGATACTCGCCCAGGATCCCGGCTACCAGTTGAATGCTTTGGTCAACAATGCGGGAGTGATGTGCTTCGGGGAGTTCGAGTGGCAATTGCCGGAGCAGATCGAGACGCAGATCAATTGCAATCTGCTGGGCACCATGAGGTTAACCCGCGAGCTACTCCCACTGCTCCGCCAGCAGCAGGGTAGGATTATCAACGTGACCAGCCACTGTGGCTTGCAGGCTTTGCCCGCTTTAGGACCCTATGTCGCCTCCAAGGCTGCCCTGCGCTTCTGGTCGGATTCGCTGCGCGTGGAGCTGCAGCAATACGACATGGAGGTGGTCAACTTCATACCGGGATCCTTCGTTATGGACAGCAATATAGCTGCCAGGCAACAGCAGCATGCCCAGAAGATGCGAGAGGCCTTTACTCAAGAGCAGCATGCCCTTTATGACTCGTACTTCGAGGCCTTCAATAGTTACCTCAAGGTCCTGACCGGTTTCAAGCCACCCAATCGGCTTAGGAACGAGGCTCTGCTGGCCAAGTTCCGAGATGCCTTGACCAGCTCTCAACCCCTGGCTTTGTACATCGAGGAACCTTGGAGATATCGCCTCTACCGCTGGCTCTTCGCCATTTGTCCCACTCCACTGGTGGACTGGCTGACCCTGCGCTTCTGCGCCATGCCCACCTACGAGTCCACAAAGCAAACAACAGAGGATTTGGTTGATTCTTAGTCTAAACATTTAAACATTTACTTTCACAGTTACAATTACAATTACATTTTAGTTTACAATTGTAGCACGGGGGAATACTTGGCTAGGGCTGTGGCTGTGGCGAGTCCGGGGAATGGAGCGGCCAAGACGATCACAGAACGCAACTGGTATGCTCAGGGTGATGGCTAATAGCCGGTGCTGCGGCAGCGCTCGAATACCGCATCGTTGAGCAGCTGGAACCACTCGCTGGCGTAGGTCGAGTCCTCCGCCGCCCGGAACAGTTGCTTCTTCTCCGCCACTGGCAGTGAGGAGCACAGATAGTAGCTAATGGCCGTCTCTGTCAGCTCGGCATGGTAGTTTTTCAGCGACCATTCGAGCAGTCGTAGGCAGTTGTGAGAGTCCAGAAACTGGATGAGCCGCTGCTGCAGCACGGCCTCCATCTCGGGTATGATGTACACCCGCGACATCTCGTAGGCCTGCAGCAAGGCGGGGTAGTTGGGCTCGGTCGGGTGCCGCTCCTGGCAGACAATTAAATGCAAAAAGTACCGCAGGCCTTCAGCCGAGTAGTCTCTTAGCTGGATCTCGCCTTCGTGGCCTTCGCGGAAGCTGCTGTTTAGCATCTTGTTGAACACCTCGCTGGCGTCGCAGAGCAGCTGCTTGTTGAAGCCAATGGTCAGGGTGGTGTCGCTGTCACCGCCACCATTCACCAGGAATCTCATGTCACAGTTGTCATGCAGCGCCTTGGTTTCACTTATCTGCTGGGTGCAAATTTCAGCCGTGCTCTCCACGGGCTCGGCTTCTGGCAAGACTATGCCCAGGGTGAAGCGTGCCATTGAGGTGACGGCATCTGCTGCCTCATCCGCATACTGATCCTCGCTTTTCAGGCGCAGCAGCAGATCGAAGAGCAGAGTGAGAGCATTTCCGTCGTACAGAAATTGGTAGAGCAGCCGATGGCTCTTAATGATGTAGGCCACCGAGATGGCAGCTCGCTGTTGGGCCTTCACATCGTCGCAGCGTAGGAGTCGCACCAGCTCCTCCTTGCCATAGTTGGACTCGCCCACATTGGTGAGTGTCTCCAGAAAGGCAAAGCCATCCTTGCGCATCTGAAAAGGATATAAAATGGAATACATTAAATAATTAATTGAATCAGGCTTACCTCCTCCACCTTGGTTAGCTGATACAGCTGATGGACGACGCCGTGCTTGATGATCTGAGCGAAGAACTGGCTCTCCCTAAAAAACATCAAAATAAATAAAATCATTGAAAACCTTTACTTTCCCACTTGGACTCACAGTAGTATGTTGGTCAGGGCATTGGCAAAGTTATTGTTGGCCCCAAACAAGTTAATGGCTCTGATGAGCGTGTCCAGCGTCTCTGGCTTTCCCAGCTCCACCCGTTTGTTCACCATCAGCGTTATCCTATAAATCAGATTCTCAATAATGTCAATGGTGTCGCCTGCCTGGTTCCGGAACTGGGCCAGCTTGGGCGGCACATCCGAGCTGAGTTCCTCGATATCCTCCTTGTCCGACAGCGTGTCATCGATGGACTCGCTGCCCTCATCGATAAGCTTCAATATATCCAGAACGTTCGAGGCCTGGGCCCTGTTATTGGCTATGCGTCTGTCCTTGGTGTCCCCATTATTCGCGCTGTCGTCCTCTTCGTCGTCGTCGTCACTGCAAGCCGGTGAATAGTTGTCATCGTCGTCATTGGTCAAGAGATCCTTGCAGACCGGAGACATGCTGCGCGAACTACAGGGACTGGTGGTGCGATACGACCTGGGCGAACTGCTGGGCGAGTCAAAGTCCGAGCTGATGGGGTCGTGAGTCTTTGAGAACTATTGTAAAAGGGGAAGATTTTATTCAAGTTCCTTAATTGGTAAATATATGGAGGATTACCTTGCTTAGCGTCTCTGGCGTTGATGGATCAGTCAGTTTACGTTTCTTGCCACCTTGAAGTCGCTCCTCCCGGCGACGTTTGTGATGCTCGTCGTCGCTGGTCAGATAATCGTTCAGCTCCCTGACTAGCATGGGCACCAGGCCCTCACAAAGCAAGAGTTCCATGCTCAAATTGTCATATTGAAAGTTGTTGAGAATGTGGAAAAGCTGTGGTTGGTTCAAAGAGCAATTAATTAATGAAACAAGAAGGGTAGCTGACATTACCGATGAACGCTCGCTCTGCGAATTCGAGTCCCGTATCATGGCCACCAGCTTGCGCAGAGCTCCGCATCGCCGGATCTTGGAGCGACTGCAGGCATCCGTGGATAGCGTTGAAATGATGTTGATGCAGTGCCGGCACTCGCTCTCATTCAGCGGCTTTGCCATGTTGACGGCCATTAGCATCTCGCAGGCAGCCACAATGGCATCCGCAGTGCTTAGCATGTAGAAGGCGCACGGATCCTTGCAGAAGTTTGACAAGATTTTCAAGGCCGAGGCTCGCTGTTCGCCATCCTCCTTGACGAAGCACACAATTGAGGCCAGCGAAGTGTTCCTTGAAATGGACTAAAAAGAAAATTTAGTACTATTTGAGTAGAAAAACTACGTTGAAAACCTACCTCCCAGGCTTTCATTCCAATCTGCTGGGCTGAGATCAGGACGAGACACTTTAAAATCTCCAGGGCCAGCTCCACGGCTTCCTCATTCTGTTTGGGCAGCGCGTAGTCGCAGTTCCGCGTAAAGTTCTTGAGCATCTGGTAGTCGAAGATGTCACTCCGCACTCCCTCCAGGTTGCGAGCCACCTCCTCAAAGTATTTCTCACGGTGCTGGTTCCGCTTTAGGCCAATTAGTGTGGAGACCTCTATGTCTGGCAGCGATTCCTTGGTCGCCTCGTTGTTCTTCATCACGGCCACGAATATGTTCATTAGTTGCAGGAAGCCGTTGGACACGAGAAAGTGCTTGAGGAATTGACTGCTAACTAGGAGGAAACGGCACACACGGAAGGCCATGATGCGGGTCTGGACAGCGCTGGTGGACTCGATGATGTGACAGATGGCTGGAGCAATAGCGGAGTAGTGAACATTGAGATATTGGGCCGCCTTCTTGCTCTTGGCCAGATTCCCGAGCATCCGGCAGGCCCGGCATTGGATCACGGGATTGGGTATGGTCTTGAGGATTGTTACCAGCGGGGGGATCACCTTGCATTCGACAGCCTATAGGTGTGATAATGAAAAATAATAGTTGTTAAATTTAATAAACCCTTAATAAGTATTAAAAACAAAAAACCCACCTCAATGCAGGCCTGTTCGTCCGTACAGCAGTTGCCCAATATGCTGAGAACCACCTCCATTATCTTCTCGTTCAGCTTGGTTATCAGGCGAACCTGAAAAAGGCATTTATTTTATCGCAATTATAAATCGATTTCAAACTCCAGCGTAAATTGCGCTCTCAAGCTGGCCAGCTGCCAGTGGCTCTAAAACTTCGTCTATTGCTGCCAAACTTACCATGATAGGAACGCCACCCGCAGTACGGAACAAGACAATTCCATTCTTGTCCTTTACCAGGTCCGTGCGCAACTTAACCAGGCATTTATATATCACCGTTCGATCCGTGGAGGTCCTGAGGACTTCCAGCATGCCCCCAACGCGAGCTTCGTCCATTTTTTCTCTGTTTTTTTCTCCAACTATTCTCTCCAGTGGCTTGAAAACTGGGACATATAGATATAGTGTGCCCAGCTGATGTAGAGGTGATTTTCTGAAGAACTTTTAGCATTATAACAGGAAAAGACGACGGTCACACTGTGTGGAAAAACAACCAAACAAAAGATTTGAAAAATAATTAGCAGCTGCATTAGCTCAGTAGTTTTCTTTGTTGCAAGTTCAGCGCGTACTTTCTTCTGCTCTCCGATCAATTATCTCGAATCGTGCGCTTCAAATACAAACGGAGTTTTGGAAAACCAGTTTTTGCAGCGTCTTTTTGTGACTCATCAGTTTCCGCAGGCTCGCAAGGAGGGAATTTCGCCATGGCCGACAGCAACAACAGCGAGTCCGCCGACCAGGTTGGCATACGTGTGGATAATACAGAGAATCAGGACGATCACACCGATGCCCTGGGCTCCTCGGGGGGCAGTGCAGGTGTAGCCACCGCATCCTCGCATAATCCGTACGGAACTGGCGCCATTGGGCAGCTGGCCAATGGCTACAGCTCACCCTCCATGAGCTACAGGAAGAATGTAGCAAAGATGGTCACGGATCGGCATGCTGCCGAGTACAATATGCGACACAAGAACCGCGGCATGGCTTTGATCTTCAATCACGAGCACTTCGAGGTGCCCACCTTGAAGTCGCGGGCTGGAACCAACGTGGACTGCGAGAACCTGACGCGCGTGCTCAAGCAGCTGGACTTTGAGGTCACTGTGTACAAGGACTGTCGGTACAAGGACATACTGCGCACGATTGAGTACGCAGCCTCGCAGAATCACAGCGACAGCGACTGCATCCTGGTGGCCATTCTATCGCACGGCGAGATGGGCTACATCTACGCCAAGGACACACAGTACAAGCTGGAGAATATCTGGAGCTTTTTCACCGCCAACCACTGCCCCACTCTGGCCGGCAAGCCCAAGCTGTTCTTCATCCAGGCCTGCCAGGGAGATCGCTTGGACGGCGGAGTGACCATGCAACGCAGCCACACCGAAACCGATGGCGACTCCTCAATGAGCTACAAGATACCCGTGCACGCGGACTTCCTCATTGCCTACTCCACGGTTCCTGGATTCTATTCGTGGCGGAACACCACCCGCGGCAGCTGGTTCATGCAGAGCCTGTGCGCCGAGTTGGCCGCGAATGGCAAGCGCCTTGACATCCTTACCCTGCTGACCTTCGTGTGCCAGCGTGTGGCCGTCGACTTTGAGTCCTGCACTCCCGACACCCCAGAGATGCACCAGCAGAAGCAGATCCCTTGCATAACCACCATGCTGACGCGCATTCTGCACTTCACCGACAAGCAGCTGGTACCGGCGGGACGGGTTTGATAGCTACTGGACTGGATGGTGAGCTGGCTGCGGAGAGGTGTGTGATAAGCGGAGGAAAGCCAAGTCGCAATTTAGATACAACTACCAAACGTAACTACGCTGGTTATCGGCGCTAATGGCGCATATTTTTATAAAACCCCCTTTTTCCCTTGGCCAGGAATGAGAGCCATTGACCATTAAGTTTATTTAAGCACAATGTATCTTTAAATTGGCATTTATTGCTTGCCGTTCGTGTGTATGTCTCTATTGAGGTGTGGTTTCCTTTATGCAAACAAGAAATTTCAGGGGCAAAAGCTGTACTTTACAGGAATTTTCTGATATTTTGGCTTAAAACTGCCATTTACATATACTTAAATTATAATATAAAATTTTTTATTTTTATATTTAATATTTTAATTATTATGCCTGCGATCTCGAGTTTCAAAATTACTATTTTAAACAAATCTAAGCCAAAATTGCCTGGCCGCTCATATAAATCTTCCGCCCCTGCTAATTCTTGATCAGGAATATGGGAACCACCTCGTATAGATATTTTTACGATAGCCGGACATCCCCTCTTTCACAATTTTTATACGCATAAATATATATAGGTGTATATTATTAAGCATCTGTGTCATGATCGCGTCCAAAACCTGCATACAAACAATTTTAGCCTGTACTCGAAAGTTTTATGAACAACATATACTATCTCTTTATACGATTTGTACTCTTATATAATATACACATTAGCAAATGTTTTCATTTCAAGTTTTTCCGCTAATAAAAACGATCGAAAACAATGGGAAAATCAATGAGCAATGACCATTTAGGTGCTTTGACCTAGGCGCAATAGCATTTTGGTCCCTCAAGTTGAGCGACATCGCCGGAAAAGGCATCACCATCATCAGCATCAGCATCGTCGGGAGAGAAAGAGTAAAACGAGGGTCATACGATTTCAGAGCTTACAATCACTTTATTCTTAGGAGCTGCGACACAAAACAACAAAACTAAATTCCAATTCAGAGTTCGCCTAAAGCACGCGGGGATGTGGGTAGAAATTTTAGAGCCTGTCAGCGGATCCGACGCGGAGGCTGGGATATATAAATGCACGTTTCTGATATATAAGTTTCAACTAATTAAAAAAACGTAGAATCTTCGCTCACAATATTTGGTTAGTTGCCTAGATGTGACCGCCCTCCTTCAGCTTGGCCACCAGGGCATCCACATCGGCCACGGTGGCGCCGGCCTGGCGCACTGGTGGATCCTCCACGGAAACGACCTCAATGCGGGGCGAGGTATCCACGCCCAAGTCCTTGGCCGTGACCTTCTTCAGTGGCTTCTTCTTGGCCTTCATGATGTTGGGGAGCGTGGCATAACGCGGCGTGTTCAGGCGCAGATCGGCGCTCAACACAGCCGGTGTCTTGGTCTTGATGGTCTCCAGACCGCCGTCAATCTCACGTGTGATGGTCAGACCGGCGTCCGTCTTCTCGATCTTGTTGCAGAAGGTGCCCTGCGGCCAGTCCAGCACGGCAGCGGTCATCTGGGCCGTCTGGTTGGCATCGTCATCGATGGCCTGCTTGCCCAGGATCACCAAATCGGCCTTTTCGTCCAGCGCCAGCTTGGCCAGGATCTTGGACACGTGGATGGGCTGCAGCAGCTCGTATTCGGCGGCTGGTATCTCCACATGAACGCCGCGATCGGCGCCCATGGCCAGGGCGGTGCGGATCACCTCCTGCGACTGAGTGGGACCCACAGACACAGCGATGACCTCCGTGGCCAGCTTCTTCTCCTTCAGCTTGACGGCCTCCTCAACGGCGATCTCGTCGAAGGGGTTCATCGAGTGCTTCACGCCCTGGGTGACCACGCCGGTCTTGTCTGGCTTGACGCGCACCTGGACATGGGATGGAATGGGAAAAGTACTTTAATTATCAATTAATTAAAGCGATTACGCAAAACAGAGGGCGCAACAAGTGATAAAAAAATAAAGATGGTGAGAGCGCAACAGGCGATTTCTGGGCTCACCTTGACGGCATAGTCGATCACACGCTTAACTCCAACCAAAACACGCGCCATTTTCTGAAAAATATGACGTTTTTTAATGGAATTTTAAAGGAATTTATGATTTTTTTTGTTAATTTAGCGGACTTACCTCTTCAAGATGGAAACCAACTGATTTGTTAAGGTTCAGGAGGGGGACGCGGGTGGTCCAAAGGTCTTGTGTGCTTTCGGCGTTGCCAGACTGTCAAGCCGATTAATTTATTCACCTTTACAGAATATATTAAAAACGTTAACTAGTTGGTCTATATATTTTAATTAAATGATTGACAAGCATTAAAAAAAAGTTGTCTCAAGAAGGTTATTTTGTTATTATAGTTAAAAATGATTATTCAAATAATAAATAATTTGTAAATTAAGCGATTAATATCGGCCAGCTGTACCATCACCAAATACGTACGAATTCCCGGTTTTTCTTTCCTCTCCAAACGCCATCAGCTGTTTGTACTTTCACCACTTTCCTCCTGGCCGCTCTAACATCCCATTCCAAATTCCTCTAAAGATTAGCTTCCTCTGCTAAAAAATGGCCACCACAGCTCCGGTGATCATGCGCCTTATGGCCTCCTCCATAAACACAGCCAAACGCGCCGGCGGAATCATACGCGATGTGCTCAAGAAAGGCGATCTGGGTATCGTGGACAAGGGCAAGAATGATCCACAGACGGAGGCAGACCGCTCTGCCCAGCGCTGCATCATTGCCTCGCTGACCAACAAGTTTCCCAGTGTGAAGATCATCGGCGAGGAAGGCGGCTCCGACTTGAACGTTTGCGACGATTGGCTGGTCACGGAGCTGGATGAATCGTTCCTGCAGCAAAGCTGCCCGGCGGAGTGGCAGGATGCCAGGCCCGAGGACTTTGTGGTATGGGTGGATCCGCTGGACGGTACAGCAGAGTACACACAGGGTGGGTAAACCAAGTAGCATTCCTTGGGTATCAATACTAGTATCATTTCTTGCAGGATTTGTGGAGCACGTCACCGTACTGATTGGCATAGCTGTTAAGGATGCAGCCGTGGGCGGCATCATCCACCAGCCCTTCTACCAGCAGCCCGACGGCGAGCTGGGTCGCACTATTTGGGGCCTCAAGGGTCTCGGAACGGGTGGATTCACCGCAGTGCCAGCTCCAGCCGGTCAGTTCATCATAACCACCACTCGCTCGCATTCCAATGCCCTGCACCAGCAGGCTCTCAATGCCTACGCATCCACCGAGGTTCTAAAGGTGGGCGGCGCTGGCTTTAAGGTGCTGCAGTTGCTGGAGGGGAAGGCACATGCCTATGTGTTTGCCACACCGGGCTGCAAGAAGTGGGATACCTGTGCACCCGAGGCAGTGCTCGAAGCGCAGGGCGGTTGCCTAACCAACATCAATGGCGAGCACTACGCGTACAATGCTGATGTGGAGCACGTGAATCGGAAGGGGGTGCTGGCCAGCCTGGGACAGAATCATTCCGAACTGGTGGAGAAGATACCAGCAGAGGTGCGAGCGGCAGTGGGAGCCAAGTGAAAGCAAAGGCTGTGAGTGTATCAGAACTTTATTTTATTCTTAATTTTGAACTTAAAGTAAAAACATACATAAATTAAGCGATAACGAAGGGATACAAAATCAAGATCGTAAAAATTACAAGTTGAAACTTTAAACGGAGCTTAATGTAGAATTATTTTGTTATTATTGTTTATCGAAACTGCCGCTCTGGCTATTGTTGATGCTGTTACTGCTGTTGGCCGCCGACGAGTTGTTCAAGTAGCGGTTTCGCTTCGCCTTTGCCATCTTGCAGGAGTTGACGGAGGCGGCGAAGCGCAGCGACTTGACAGACTCTTGGAAGCAGTCCTGGAACGGTGAGACATTGATGAACATGAGGGTCTTCGAGTTGCCGCCCAACGAGGGCATCAGAAGGTGGGTCAGCTTGGAATTCCGATAGGGAATGTGATCCTGCTTCTGCAGCAGTGCCAGAATCACGTTGGTCAGCTCGGAGAGCGAACGATTGATATTCTTGGTCTCGGTCATCCGTGTGCTGGTCTTAGGTGACTCCGAGCCGGCCAAATCCACCAGATTGATGGATCCCACCGACATCTCCTGCTTATCGGCATGCCTGCCAATCAGCGCCAGCTTTGTGACTGCATGGGAGCGGGAGGATCGCTCGTTGCCAGCCGTGGAGGCGGTGGCTCGGTTCATCTTGGCCGTGTGCATTAGTTGCCGCAAATGATTCGGATCTACGACAGTCTCCTCCGTGATATTCGACACATAGATATCGTTCTTATTGTTCTTGGCCATTCGTATCTCCATGTCCTTCTGCTCGTTGCTCAACAGATCGTAGAGCACCTCGTTGTATATCTCCAAGAAGGTGGCCTTGATCTCATACTCCCATCCCAAATTGCGATAGCCCCGGATGGAGTCAAAGAGCAGATCGACGGTGCGCGGAATGACGCCCACGCTATCCTCCACTCCGTCCATCGTGTACGTCTTGCCGCTGCCCGTTTGGCCGTACGCAAAGATGCATATGTTGTAGCCATCGAGTGCAGATTGGATCAGCGGCGACACCATCTCGAAAATGTCCGTTTGCGAGGATTTGGGATGAAAGACCTGGTCGAACGAGAATATCTGCTGGCCCATCTTGTTCTTAGCCTGGGCATCGATGCTCTGCAGCTCCACAGTGGCCTCATCGTGGTAGGTCCAGGTGCAGCACATCCTGTTCTCCTCACAGTCCAAAGGCGGTCGAATTCTGCAGAAGACGCGAATATTTCCACGCAGATCCATTACCGTGTTGTGCAGCTCCTTACGCTCCATATTCGATGCGAAGAGCTGCTCCTTGCAGGTCTCCAGCTCGGCGGCCTGCTGGTCATTGCTGCGCTGGAGCTCGTCAGTAAGTTGCCGCAGATGCACCACCTCCTTGCTAAGAGCAGTGTGCTCAGCTTTGATTTTCTGTAAGGGAAAGGCGCCTTTTAATTGTATTTGTTATTTGAATAAGGAGATCCCAGGCTCACCTCATGTATGGCCTGCAGTTCGGAAAGCTCCTCCTTGGTCCTTCCCAGTGTTGTGGTTATTGTCTCAATATTCTTCGTATGCTGCTTCACCTGCCTCTGGAGACACTCGTTATCCGTCTGTGCGTTCTTCAGTGTGGACTCGGTCTCAATTAGCTTGTTTTGCGTTTCCTCCAGTTGCGTGGGCAATGATTCCAGCTCGCCCATGTCCTCTATTTGCTTCTCGTATTTGGTTTTGAGGACCTTGTGCTTGTCGAGGAGATCGTGGAAGCGAGCCTTGAAGTCGTACGGTGCTATGCGCTTGGGAGCAGCACCAGCTGCTCCCCCTCCCCCGGCTCCACTGGTTTTTGCTGCTCCAGCCCCCGCTCCTGCAGCTTTCGGTTTGGTTTTGGCGGCGGTTGATGATGCAGCGACTGGTCTAGTAGCAGCTGCTCCAGGAGCAGGCCTTGTCGGAACTGGCCGCTTGGCAGCTGTCACCGCGGTGCCGGATCCAGCCGCCGGGCGCCCTAATCGCTGGCTGGGTGCGGTAATGGGACCGCTGGCCAGGCGTGAGACTTTGCTGGGTATGCTGGGCAGTGTGGGCGGTAAGGCTGCTCGCTTCATGTTCTGCCGCATTTCGTTGATGTCACAAGCGGACCGACTGCGACGCAGCTTCGCTCGATTGTTCATTTTGGCGGGTTCCGGTGAGGCAGCTCGAGCTAGGTAAGGCGCAAGGATTAGGTAGGGAAAACAGTATGTAGAACTTTGTTTAACTCACCTCCTCGTTGCTGCAGCACTTGCGGGAAGTTGTTCAGGTCGCGGGTTAGCGGCGGCAGCAAGTTCCCGCAGTAGGTCTGGTTGGCACTGGGCCCGCTAGCTGCTCCTGGTCCTCCTCCTCCAGCTCGTATGCGATCCGTGGGCAGCACAGTTTTTACCGGTGGCAGGACTGGCCGCTTTGCTGTCAACGTTGGCTTTGGCAAACGGGACTCCATGACGTAAAGTGGTCGAGTTCCTTTGATTTTAGATCACTCCTGCGTCTGCAATTGGATATTTGGATTTTAAAATTCACAAGCGACGCCGATGCCAATTCGCGCCGTTATTTTCGACTGCAGGGTTGCTTTGGAAATGTGGGACCAGACTTGTGGCCGATTTCGGTAGTGATGCCACATTTTCTGTTTTCAGCTCGTGCAATACATTGCGTGACTGCTCACACCAATCAGATGTTTTCAGTGCTGTAGCAGCCCTGGACATCGGGCACGATTTTTTACGTTGATTTGTGTTTTCCGCAGGGTTTTCGCGAGTGAAAAACGCACAAATGGGGCAATCAATTAGTGGCGCCCCCGTATGAATTGTGTTTTTCTGAGATAACTGCTGGGAAAGAGACCAACAGCTTGGAAAGTGCAGAATTGTGCGCAGCACGCGTGGCGTTGCCGGACTGTTGCAGATATTTGGATAGGTGTTTTTCTTTGTGAATTTACGAGTTTTCTCCAGTTTTATGTGATGTGAAATAAGCCCTGCGCTTTTCCTAATATTCATTTCCCTCTGGAAACTGCGGAAAACTCGGTTGAGTTGGAAATCTGTCGCGTGACACGGTCGTTACCAGACCAACCGCAGGCCGCACGAGCCCATCTCTAGTTTGTTTTCATTCGGGATTTGGGAAAAAAGCTCTTGCAACATAGATTGATTTCGTAAATTAAATCTGGACAGCGTGCGCTCCCAGGACCGCAAATCTTGACGAGATGGCGGGGCACGCGGAGCTCAAGGAGCTGGGCATGTTCGAGCTGCGGCCCCTGATCACCAATCTCAGCTGCAAGCTTTCAGCGGTGACGGCGGGCCTGGACGAGAAGCAATTCCTGTGCCTGGTGAGCGAGGAAAACGAGATCCTGCTGCGGTATATAAGCGCCTCCGGCCAGGAAGTGGTTAAGATGATTTCCTGGTTCCGCAACCGAGTCATTCACGATGTCTGCTTCGACCCAGCGGGCATCTGGCTGCTGGTGCTATGTAAGTGGGTGGCTGGGCGAATTTCTGGGGGTTGCGGTGGCTATGCGGGCGGTAGTGCGGTTGCGGGTGGCGAAGCCTAAAATTACTCTGCGCCGGTGTGTGTGTGCGTGTGTGGCTATTGATTTTCTGTTGCGTACTTTGTTTTGATTCAACGGGGTCCACCGCCCCATCCCGGCCCGATCGATTTGCGAAATTGAATGTTACTGAACCCTGAGCTACATATGTATCCGTTCCATCAACAGGTTTCGACAACACCCTGCATATCGTGCCCGCTTTGGCGCTGGTGGACAAGACGCACGTCCTGGCCGCCTGCTCGCTGTACAGTACAAGCCAGGTGACGTCCTACATCATCCCCTTTGTGGGTCCCCACGAATGCCCCAACTCGAAAAAGTGTCCCAATCACTCATCGGGTCTTGACGATCCTATAGTACCGGAGCCGGTGGAGCAACTGGCCGGCAATTTGGAAACTCTCAGACTGGATGCGGAGGAGCCCCTGGGCCACGACCTGCCCGAGCACATGCTGGTGCGGAACAGTGATCAGGCGGACGCTTCTGTGAGTCAGCAGCCGCCGCCACAGGAGCCACACCCACCGCTCGTGCAGCCTTTCGATGGCACCGGCAACAGCCAGGTGATGGCCACCTCCTTCATGGCGTCCAAGACCTGCCCCTATCCGCTGTCCGTGGTCTGGTGGAAGACGAACACCGGTCTGAATCGGGCCATTATTGGCTACTCGGACGGCTCCATTTGTTTCGTGGGCCTGAGTCCCAACTGCCCAATGATAGCGAGCACCGCCATCGAAAACGGATCTGTGATGCGTCTGGTTATCTGCAAGGATAAGGCCTACGACGGCGTCATGCTGCTGGTGAGGATTAAACCTTGATTGTGTAATGTTTTGTATATAATCTCTGCCCTCTTCCAGATCACCTCTTCGCTTAAGCAGCAGTACAAGCTCCTGTTGGAGCAAAAGGCTATTATGTACGTGTACCCCGGAGACAGTTCACCCACGACGCGCGAGGGTGCCTGGCAGATCGTGATGTCTGTGCAAAGCAAACAGCAGAGCACTGCCACGGGTCCCCGGATAAGCAATAGCTCGGATCCAGCCTCGGACAGCAGCCAGCTTGAAGAGGATGTGTTTGTGCCGCCGACCAGTGAAGATGCAGCTTCAGACGTGGCTGGCGAAACTGGAGCAGCTGCTGAGGGGCCACCACCACCTCCACCGCCGGCGCCACCGTCGTACAGCGAGGCAGTAGCCCGGCAAACTGGAGATCAGCAGGGAGGCGTGCGCTTCCAGCAACAACAACTGCCAGTGGGCGGCACCAACGATGGCATTCTGCCGGCCACGAGAGCCCGCCTAGCCTCGCTCAAGAGTCTGGGATCCAAGAAGCTGCAGGCCATCAAGATGCGGCTCTCGGATCAGCGGCAAAAGTTCGATGAATGTGCGTAAGCTAAGAGGATAACTCTTTCGATTTCGTTTTGAAATTCATTCAACTCAGAGGCATTATTACCTCTCTCTAAACATATATTTTCTTTCCTCAATTCCGTTTACTTTTGTTAATTTTAGTCCGCTATTTTATTGTGTGTTTTATATTTATTTATGGGTGTGCAGTTTTGAGAGAACTGTTGCATCAATTGAGGCGTCACTGGCGTGGTGAGTTTGCACAACTCTCGCACTCGACAGACTCAATTAGAACTTGGAACAAGGCCATGAGACTAAAAGCCCACAGCTAAGGTTTTCAACTTTACCGCTTTCTTCTAGTTATGCCCGACTCTGGGGGCTCCTTTGCTATCATGGACTCGCCCTCGGTCACGCCAGAGCCGCTGGGCACCACCACCGGATCCTTTTACACCATCCAAAATCTGCGCAGCACCTTTCTGCTGAGCGCCCTGCACAGCAACAGCCACAGTTTGACCGTGCACAGCATCGACATCAGTCTGAAGCCTTTGTTCGTGTACAAGATACCCAAGCACACCCAGGAAATACTCATTAGCTCCAACATACTCTATGGCATACACTACGTGGACCTTCACAGTCGCAGCGACTCGGCCATTTCTACAGCGGCCTCGTCGCTGGCGGAGCCGCTGGTGGCCAACACGGACAAGGAGAATCGGGATGCGGACACCGAGAAGCTGGATCAGGCGGAGGTGCCGGAAGTTAGTGGGCAGAAGAGCGACACAACCAGTGCAACGACCACGGCCACCTCAAGTCTGGACCAGAGCGAAATGCCCAGTAATGCGATCAATGCCGTCAGCGTCATAAGCAGCGCCATGGCCTCGCTGCACACCTCCGACGAAGATGTGAGTATCCACTCTCTTGCAGGATATTTAAACACAACTCTAACTCTAACTTTATCCCGACAGCGCTTCAATAATCTGGCCCAGATAGGACTCTTTCGGTTCGAAAACGAAACCGTGCTGCATCTGTATCAGATGGCACAATATCGCAGCTCCGCCGGCCAGCCGGAGGCCCTGACAAAAGAGGAGAAGGCCAAGGCCTTCGAGATCAAGGATATCCACACTCCCATGGACTACATTCAGTTTTACGACACCGCCGACGTGAGCAGCGAGTTTTCGCTGCGGCAAATGGAGATAATGCAGTCCGAGTTCCCCAAGATCAACTACGATCCCAGCTATGTGATTACCAATAAAAATGTATATACCATACAGCTCAGGTGAGTCCGAGAATTACGATATTCAGCTTTGGTTTCTCAGCTAAACTGAGCTTGTTTCCTGCAGAAAGGAGCCCTTCGAGCTGTTTCTGGATGCCGCCCTGCAGAATGAGTTCAACCAGTGCCGCGACTTTTGCAACACCTTCGACCTCTCCTTCGAGCAGTGCATCGAGTTTGCCGGCGACTATCTGCTGAGGCGCAAGAAGATCACCCAGGCACTGCTCACGTACAACGTGGCGCGGGTGAAGCCAATACGCACAGCCCTCAAGCTGGCCATGTACGGACACACCTACGCTTTAATGCAGCTGAGTGCCATGGCCCTAAAGTCCACATATCTGCTTCGATCGCGGCACTTGGGTCACCCGCTGCTCAAGGGCATTCTGGAGGACATCACCTACCGGCACTCGGAGGATGTGCGTGTGATATTGCCCGAGAAGTTGCTGCAAGAGGATGTGATCAGCGGCGCCGTCTGCAGCGATTATCACTATGGTGTGGACGAGTCAATTAGCGCTTTGCAAATGTCACCCTCCTCGCAGTTCCATTTGGCCAACCTGCTGCTCATCACAATGGCCGAGAAAGCAGTCAACGACAAGAACTACATACCGCTGTGGTGAGTACAGATTAATCCAGAGTTGGGCATAGATTTCATTGTGTATTTCGATAGGAACTTCCTGGTCACCAATAGCAAATATCACACCAACATGACAAGCATTGTTCTCTGCCAAAGCGGACTCTTCTCCTCGGCCATTATACTGGCCAAGGTGCGGGGCGTGTGCCTGGATACATTTAATGCCCTGATCAGTGTGGTGGCCCAGGAGTTTGGCTGGTACAACGAGCTCAACGTCTGCCTGTATAATCTGAGCGAGAATATATTTATGGAGTCGATAACCTACCTGCCGCACGTGTCCATGGACTACTTTGCCTTCATCCAGGATAAGCTGGATCACATAAGGCCTTGTGTCTTGCAGGTGAGGATATTTTACAAATATTTTTGTGATTATTTGCTTATAAATTTAATTTATTTTCAGCGTCTGTCCAAGCAGCTGAATCCCTTTGCTGCTGCTTTGAGGCCCATTGTGTCCCACAATAGCGACTGCGCCATGGCCAACGATAATAACCAGCAGCTGTTTGAGTTTGGCAAGAGTCTCATCGAAACCTACTTGGCTGTACTCATCCACATGGAATCGCAGCGCGTCAAGCATGATTTAATTGTGAATGCTTTGTCGCATTTCCGCATTAACTACGAAGACAATCAGGCAAGGATTTTCTAACAGAGGTTTTCCTTTCCTCAGGAGTTTACATTTTTAATGTTAATTTCTTTCCTTAGTTTGCCATTGAATCGTCGCGCTTCAAACCGATCTCAGCTGGTTGTGCTTACTGTGCCTGTGTGGTTGATGGCACCGCCTACTTCTGGGGCTCCAGTGGTATTCCCACCTATTACAGCGCCCAAAAGTCAACCGGTAAGGGCAATATTACTTTGTACAAATTTAATTAAGTTTCAGGAATGAATAATAAGCTAGTAATAAAAATTTGTATTAATTTAAATATAAATAAGTCCTTGTAACATTGTGAAAACATTGCAGAGCCACCAGAGCCGGCGCATGCTGTGAAAAGTCTGGAACTCCTCTCCCAGCTCAATTTGCAAGTGCATGCAATTAAGTGTGGACGACAGCATACTCTTATTCTAACCAATAATGGGGTAAGTTATCTCAGCAAAGTTTGTTTAAAACTAAAATATTAATATTAAAATAATGAAATATTGCTGCATCTCTTTTCCCAGCTCTACTCGGTGGGCAATAATAATCTCTGCCAGCTGGGTATAGGACGGCATATGCAAATGGCCTTGCAGCCCATGCTTGTGACGGCCTTGGATGGCATGAATGTAACCATGTTGGAGGCGGGCCAATATC
Source organism: Drosophila ogumai (assembly GCA_018904815.1). Classification (NCBI taxonomy): domain Eukaryota; kingdom Metazoa; phylum Arthropoda; class Insecta; order Diptera; family Drosophilidae; genus Drosophila; species Drosophila ogumai. The sequence continues at coordinate 5,493 of JAEIIJ010010049.1, read as the reverse complement.
ACAATGCAGCTGTGGCCGATGGCAAGCTTTATATGTGGGGGTGAGCATACGAGCCATATTATATTTTAAAATACCTATTATTACCTACTTTTATTCACTCTAAATTTCATTTAAACCTGGCTTAGATGGGGCGTATATGGTCAGTTGGGGCAGGGAAGCTGCGAAAACATAGCTAGACCACAACTAGTCAGTTTCTTCAAGTTTAAGGTAAGTGCTGTATACTCCAGTAACAATTATAATTTTTATAACACAAAATATAAAACAATATTTTCTTTTATATAAAAATATGTTTAATAATTTATTTTATTTAATTCTTATTCTAAATATTTATTTTTAATTCTCATGCAAAAGTTTAGTAATAAGCTTGTAGAACAGCTTCTAAAACAGTTTTTGAAAATATAATAAGGGGTTGCATCGTTAAATTTCTCAAAATTAAAAAAAAATGTAAAATTTCTTAAAATTTTAAATTTAGTATGCAGATTTGTTAACCTTTTATAAACTAACAAAAAAAAGCTTTCCAAATGAAATTTGATACATTTTTGGCTTAGTTATGAACGATTTTTTTTTCAAATGAAAAAACAGCATTATAAACATTTTAATGGAATTCCAGTAATTGTAAACAATTATCAAGCATTACATTTCTTTTATGTCTTCAATTATTTTTTCCTGGTTTAAAATATTAATTAAAAAATTTTTTCCAAAATATAATGTATAATTTTATTATTTGTTTATTTTTTTTTTAATTGAACAACAAGTGTTAAAAATTCATTAATAAATAAAAATTACAAATTGTTTATAAAATAACACAAAATTAAAGTTAATAAATTAATCAATTAAATTAAATAAATTGTAATGTTTTAGAAAATTTTACAAATATCGCTGGGCCATGCGCACACTTTGGTGCTGTGCGGGGCATCCAGCAGTTATATGGAGGCCAGCGGATGCAGCACAGAGCTCTTCGTGTTCGGCTCCAATCACTTTGGTCAGCTGGGCACCGGAAATAGCGACCAGGTCGTCGTCGACACCAAGACGAATCTGCCAGTGCGCCTGGAGGTGGGCGACGGCAGCCTAAGACTGATACACACCAAATTTTTTACCAATGTGAGTTTTTTTTTAGTTATATCTTATAAATGTTATTATTTTAAATGTTTGATTTGATCACCCAGTTAGCTGTAGACGATCAGGAACGTCTGTATACTTGGGGAAGCTCGCCGCAAGCCTTGCGCCTGGCCAATCAAATCAAGAGACGCGCCAACGCCAAGCAGAAGCTGGAGGAGAATCATCAACGCGAGATGCTAAGCAAGCAATTGGAGGCTACTTTGCTGCCGGCTCCTCCCACTGTACCCATTGCGGTGGAACCCACCACATCCTATGCGGCAGTAGTGGCTGGGGCCACCCCGAAGGCCCCCAGTGAGTCCAAGGAGGAGCAGGGAGAGAACGAGGCTGTGCCATCAGATGCTACGGAAACCATTGGTTCGGCGTGTAAGCGAGGAGTGGAGACACTTAATCCTGTTCCGCCGCCTGCTCCGGCACCAGGACTGGCCGAACCCGATCCCACGGAGCACTTAAGTCCGCATTTGGTGGACACCAGTGAGGTGGCAGGCCAGATTCTGCAGGTGAGTGGAGATCTGAAAACGAAAACCAACCAAAAATTAATTAATTATAAACTTGCAGATTGCTAGTGGCCTGTTCCATTTCTGTTTGATCTCGTCCAGCTGCACGCTCTACACGTGGGGCAAGAACCTGGAGCACCAACTAGGCACCGAGGACAAGGAGCGGCGTGCCGTGCTAAAGCCCTCGCCCATTGACAGCATCGAGCGGCCGATGTACGTGGACTGTGGAGCGGACTTTACGCTGGTCATGACCACCGATCATATAGTGCGCGCCTTTGGGGGTAACTCCAACGGCCAGTGTGGCCGGGATCTGGGTGCCAGTCTGGAGAGGATGCGACAGCGGGTGGTGTGCCTGCCCACAACGAAGCGGCTGATGCGTTTCGAGAGCCAGTGCGTAGAGGCGCCGGTGGAGATCAATTTGCCGAGGCCACGAATCCGTATGGATCAGGATCCAGTGAGGTATCTGAAGGTCATGCCGCCCTACCAGCCGCACTTCCTGCAGCCGGCCAACATTAGCTTCGATCGGGAGTACTCCGTGGGCACGGGTAATTACAAGAGCAGCACGGAACAGCACGCGGCCACCGGGCAGGACTCGGATGATATGCTGAGCAGCCTGGAGAACCTCAGCCAGAACGATGCCAGCTACTCGTACAATCCACCGGCACTGGGCGGTGATGCCAACAGCTCACTGGACCTGGACTACACGCCCGAGGAGCAGAGTTATGTGCCGCTGCCGGAGCAGGGGGGAGGAGGAGTGCCCGTCGCAGTGCAGCAACAGCTGCTGGGACAAAATGATGACGACGATGATGCCAGCACCTTTACGCCCAGTAGCGAGGGTCTGGAGGAGGCATCAGTGCAGCAGCTGCGCCACTACATACACTACTGTCTGTACGCCTTCCACGGCCTGTATAATCCCGACAAGATTGGCGAGTGCGCCCGTCCAAATCGCAATGAGTACCGCATTCGGATCTGTATGCTCAACTTCCGGTTCGTGGAGGCCTTTCGGCTGTGCCTGCAGAACTGTGACTCCGCCCAGCGCACACTTAAGCTGTTCGAGTACTTCAGCAAGGACACCGGCTATGTGCCCCTGCGGCGGTCCGACCTGAAGCACCTCATCTACCACCTGTGTCTGCACTTCCTGGAGCGCAAGTTCGATATGCTGGAGTGCGAGCGGTTCTTTATGGGCGACCTGGACTACTATCTGCTGGAGCTGGCCTATGTCTTCTACTTCAACAACAATAACTCGACGTTGGAGCAGAATCTCAACCAGAAGTTCAAGCAGCTGATGGCGGCGGCGGCGGACGAGCAGCAGCTGCAGGACACCGATGTCATCTTCGATAGCTTTACGGTCAAGTTCAAGACCATCCTGTGCCAGCGGCTGCTGAGCTACTCGGACAACAGCGAGGCTGCCAATTAGCAGTGGCTCTGCCCAGGAGTTGCGTTCCCAGTTCCGGTGTCTTGAATCCTGGTCTCTTCCGTTCGATTGTCGTCATCTGTCTTGTGTTATGTGTTTTGTTGTAAGTTCAGTCCGGGAACTGGGGACTCCCCTCAATGTGTCCCCACTATATACACCATAATTGTTGTTTGCGGTTATTTATATTGTACATCAAAGGCTTTTTATAGCGCTGTTATTTAAACGAAATATTTGAGACAAGCAAATTGTTTAAAGAATCCAATTTTTGTAACGCTTTGTTTGCTGCTTTTTAAACTACAAATAAAACGAGAAGGTAATCCAAAACAGATCAAAAAGGAGGCTCTGCAGGATATACATCTATTTTTTTTGTTTCTTATTCGATATTCAGCTTGTGATTTGCAATTATTTAATAAAACCAGAGTAGAATTAATATAATTATATACACATATATATGATTAACAATAAAGTACGTTTATATAAAGAATCCGAGAATCCCGGAATCCTTCTCTACAGCTTCAGCTTGATAGTGTCCGTGGTCCAGCGCTTGCTTTGCAGCGATTTCAGCGCATTCTCGCAGTAGAACTGCTCCTCGGACCTCTCCGGCAGCGAATCCTTCAGCTGCTGCAGCTCCTGCTGCTGCTTTAGCCCGGCCATGGCATCGATCACAGCCTTGATGCACTTCACCCGCTGTGCCAGGGCCAGCTTCTCCACCGTGTTGCCCATCTTGGAGAGGAACAATTGGAGCACTGTCGAGGGAGCCTGCAGCTCGTACAGCCGGAGCACGGCTAGCGTTAGGTCGAAGCTAATGTGGAACTGCTTGGACTTCAGGGGATGCCAGCTGGGCACGCGCTCAAAGATGCACTCCAGGTCGGCATAGGCTTGGGCTTGTGCCCGCTCATTGAGCGCCGTCCACTCGTACTGCGCCGGTGAGATCTGCTGGTCGGCGGCAAAGCGTTGAGGCGACACTGGCTTCAGCATATCCTGCTCCTTCCAATTGCTGTTAGCCTGACAGCAGGCATACAGCACCTCGACGGGTGTGGCTCCATCCCGCAGCAGCTTGTTTAGGCCATTGTCCTTCTCCAATAGCTGCTGCATCTTCAGAGCGGCATGGAACACCTGTTCGTAGAGCGGAATAATGCCTACTCCCGCCGTTGAATATGCATCAACCAAACGCTGGAGCTGCTGCTTTCTTGCGGTCACATCCGCAGCAGATAAGGCGGCCTGAAACTGCTTGAGAGCCGCCTCCTGGTGACGTCCGAATCTCTGCAGCAGATCGATATAGCTGCCCAGGTCGCCGGCCTCTCTCAGGTAACTCAAGTACTGCTCCAAGGCCTTGGGTCGCTCTTTGAGAACTCCATGAAATTGGACTGTATTCAGTGTTCTCTTGAGGAAGAGCATCACCGCGATGACGGCATGGCCACCGCCTTGGGCCAGCAGGGTGTCCAGCAATTGACACTTCTCGTGCAGGGATTTAAACATCTCCAACGGCGCCGTCTTGCCCTGCAAAAGTTTCTGGGCCGTGGCCTCCAGATTCGGACTGTAGAGCGTGCTCTGAAGTTGGCGGCGCAGCAGCTTCAGTTCCTCCTCCGGCGAAACGCCCTTGGGCAAGACGCGGTCATCCAGTGCCTGCTCCTGGAGCACCAGTTTCAGAGCCTCCTCGCTCAGAATGGACTTGATGGAGAGATTCAGAGTGGCGCTGTTGTCGAAGCTCGCCTCTGAGATGGCATCGTCGGCCAGGATCCCATTGCTGGCCAGCTCCGGCCCGAGATCCACCTCGTCCTCATCGTCGAAGCTAAAGGCAGCTCGCGAGGAACGGTTCCAATAGGATTCGCTGTCGAATTTTTCCATTTGTTATTATTTTTATTATATTATTGTTTAGACTAGTGTGGCCCTTGCTTAAGCTTAGGAAATGTACTAAAAAATGTTGACCTTTTAAAAGTTTTAAAAATTAATAACGTCACAATTTTTTTGAAAATAAATATACATAGTTTTATATATGAAAAAAAGCTAAATCCTTGCTTATATCATTGCAGTTTTCAACTTCATTTTGGGGAATGAAAAAAAAAACCTAACAAGATATGTGCTTATATTATATAACATATTATAATTTACGAAAAAATTACAAAATCATAATTTTTAAATCGTAAAAATATTTATATTTTAAAAATTATATATAAAAAAATATGTTTAAAAACACATTTATCCATCATTTTATTTATTTATTTAAAGTTATAAATTAAAGCTACAGATGAGGGGCAGCTATAGCTACTTAGGGATCCATAATTTTATATGATTTTTTGGAAAAAGCATTAATTTCAATTCGAAAAGCTTGTCTGGTGGCTGGCTGGTAGTTGGCTGGTAAGAGTCAAAATATCAACAATTTATGTTTTTAAAATTTCGTAACAAAGCCAAAAATGCACTAAATTCAATTCGGAAAACGTTGTTTTGTTTGCTTTTCTACGGTTA
>JAEIIJ010010041.1:0-17265 GCA_018904815.1 Drosophila ogumai | reverse complement strand
AAATAATATCTGCAAGGGTATACAAACTTCGGCGTGCCGAAGTTAGCTTCCTTTCTAGTTGTTGTTTATCTTTATTATTTGTTTTATTTTTTTATGAGTAACATCATTATTTATCTTTTCAATTTGCGACTCTCGACGACGCGTCGCCGGCCAGCAGTGCGTGAGTGAAAGGCAAAAGCCGCATCGGAGTTAGCCTTAACATCTTTTTGGCTCTTATTAAATTTAAATTAAAGGAGGAGTCGCTTGCCTCCGATTTGCATACAAATTTAATTAAAATGCGTGACGGAATTTGATGTAGGAAATTTTCCCAAGGAAGTTCAGTAAAAACCAATTAAAAGGGAAATTAAAACGAAATATAAGACGGGCTTTTAACTTTAATGAAATTATTTACAAATGAAAATGTCTTCTTCAAATGAATCGCTTAATGTCAGCCATAAATATTTTATATAGATTTATTAATGACTGCTGCCCTGACACTCGACTCGAATTAATGTGGGATTGACATGTCAAGTGGAAATTAGAGGGGAAAACATTCGAGTGGTTAATCAGTGTTCAACTGCCTTTTGTTGGGCTTTTAACACTCACCGCCCTCGCACCCACAGACGACTCCGTAGCCGCAGATGTCTGAGGTCAAAGGTTGAACTTGACGTGAGTCTGCCTTTCGCTTTTCAACGAACACGGGTCGCGAGGGGCAGCATCGAGCCGGGTTAGAGTTGTGCAGGCACCACCACCTAATGACTTGCAGCCTGGCATTAAATTGCCATTGCCTGGAAAAACTCTGAAAATGAAAGTAAAAAACCAAAGAAAAAACAAAACCGCAGAGCCAAGCTCACGATTTTGGATGCAGAAAAATTAAGGGTTTTTATATAGCGAGTTTTGAGTTCTCTACTTTTTAAAAATTATTGGAAGATTGATCTTCACTTTTTTAATAATAATATTTTATTATGTTTATCAGCTCATCAGCATGTTTGAATTTGTAGCAATTTTTAAATAATGCGCCAAGTTTTGACTTTAAATTAAATACTAAAATTTCATTAAACTATCACGAATTTAAGCTAAAAAAAAATCCTTAAAATAATTTATTAAAAATACTAAATGTACCTGGCAAAATTAGAGTATAGAAAGATGCGGCCTAGACGATGACGCCTCAAGCCAAGCGATTAAATGTTGGCTTGTTCGTTGTTGCTTGTTGTGTTGTCTTGGGTTTCATAACAACAACAAAAAGACAATGCCTGGAAATATCCATCTATCTTTATGTTCACAGTTAGACACTGTTTTATGTTACACAATTGTTGTTTTCCTCAGTCGACCGAACTAAATCCGGCTGGCAACATGTTGCCAACTGGTAGGTTGACTCGGATCGTATCGGATCTCTTGGCGTTTCCGAATATGCAGGAGGGGACCCTCGTCGCTAATTGTTGGGGCGTGGTCCGATTCCGATTCACACAATGATATGCTGTTGTTAATGTTGTTATGTGCGAAAAACCAACAGTCGCCCAGCTGTTTACTACCCAATAAAATCCACACAGCAAAGTAACACTCATTAGCGGGATGGCTCGCGGTATCTTGTGGATACTACTCTGTTTCATTTGTAGGATTAATGTACATATATTTATAATTTTCGGTGGGGCGTGTGCCAACGCTGCTCGTCGGCGTCGTCGCCAGCTATGAATACCAAATATCACTTTTGTTGACAACATTTATTTGCGCTTTTTTGACTGTGCGAAAAAAGCCGAAAAAGAAACAAAAACAATTTGCTTAAGTAATTTGCATATTTTTGAGATTTTTTCTTTGTTGTGGCTTCCATCGAAGCGGAACGATTGTTAAACACAAATAATGGGGTTAAGGAAATCAAGGTAAATGGGATCAATTCAGGTCAGCAGATGTAGAGGAAGTAAATGAGATACACCGAAAAAAATAACAGCTAAATTGAATTTATTAAATTTTTGACATTGGTCATAGCAATAATAAAAATACCCTTTTAATAAAAACTATTTTATATCGTGTTAAATTTTCCTACATTACTCTTCATTTCTCCGCCTAAATGCCACATTTTACAACGCAATCGTTACGCACATTTCTTTCTCGTTTTTTCCCCTATCTTTTTTGAATTCTCTTTACTTGGTTTTCCATTGCGTGACCAACACCAATTTTCTCGAACAATTTCGATGCGATTTCGAAATCCGCTGGCTTTCTTCGGGGTGTTGCAAAAGTCGTAAACTAAGCAAAAGGCAACCAAAAATGTATTAAACCTGCGGGAAGATCTTGAAATGTGTGAATAGGCGGAAATATAGTTAAGCTTAGATAGAAATTTAAGTTTAATTGTATTTGACATTATTAATTAATGCATATTTCTCTTTTCTCTTGCAGGTGAGTTTGGTTCAAAATTAAAATAATTCATCCTATGCTGGAGTAAGTTTACATAGGCTTAAAAACGCTTTTAGCCTCGTTCACTGAGCAATCAGATAAGTAAATAATTACTTATAATTTATTTTGTGGCTTTAGGGAAAAATCAAAATAATTTCGGAACTAAAAAATATTTTAAATGAAAAACATAAAACATATTTCCCTTGTTTACTCTAACCGAACCACCCACAGTTACAGTCACCCCATGGACCAAAATAAAATCAGCTGATTCGCATCCAATACACATATTTAAATCCCCGCAAAGCAACAGCATGAGAAAATAATCGAATCTTTGTGCTTGATGGTGGGCTTGGTGGTTGGGTGGCTGTGGTTGTGGTGGAATGACGATGGTGGGTTACTATTATACAGTTAGCACACGGGTTATTGAGCCTTCAACGTGGCAACTTGTCATAGTCAAGTGGCATAGAGAGAGAGGAAGAGAGAGCGCCTCATAGGTTAAATGCAATACTAAGTATAAGATTTATTTTCGCCCCCATAAATTAAATTAAAATCTTTAAAAACATAATATGTTTACTTAAATTTGAATGTTACAAAGCTGTTTCTTTTTAGTAAGTTTTTGTTTAATATTTTAGCTTAGAATCTTTGTATCTGAGCTCATCACCTGGCAACTACGGATTTCAAAAGTTCTTTTGCCGTTACGCGCTTGCTCTCTCTCGCTCTGGTCTCGCACGCTCTCCTCTCTTTTGCTGACAAAATATTGTATGGTTTCTCTTTCTCTCTGTATGTGGAATTCAGCTAAAAGCTTTCAAAAAAGCAGCCATGTTGCTTTTTTAACTGTGTATGTGTGTGTGGGAGAGAGCGGGAGTTGGTTTCTCTGCTCTCCGCTTCATAAATTAATGCAAGATTCGTTTGTCTGTTTTGTCTGTTTTTCCTCTTTTCCTGTTTCCCCCGTGTTTTTTCTGTGTTTATATTTCGTGTTTGTTTATTTTCCATGCGTTTTTTGTTTGCTTTCAACACGAGCCAACGAAAAACGTGGAACGCGCAACGGCCATGGGAATATCGTATCGAATCGCTCTCGATAAAAGGTTTCCACCGTAATAAAGATCGCAAACACACCTCAGCAAGTACAGTGGAGCCCTTTGAGGAAAACAGTCACTATAACCTTCACTTAAAATTTGTAGTTTTTTTGTGGTTTAAAATTGTTAGTATTAACCATTGACAAGATTTAATTTGATCGGGTTAGAAATTTGTTTTCATTATAACATATTTAGGACCGAAAAGGCATATTAAAATGCTTATCCTGTATAGGAAAACAACTATTCCCTTAATAATATTCTTGATGTAATATTTTCTAGTTGCAAGCTTCACTTTAACTTCTAAGCTTTGCGTTAGCTTATTCTCTCTGCATTTTTGCCAGTCAACTTCAGTAATGCAAAAACAACTCCAGTGCTCTTGCTCTCTCACTCTCCCCCACTCCACCCAACTTCGAAACTTCAAAAAAGCCACCACCAAAAGCTGCTGTAACCTGGATCCCCTGTTATTGTTGTTTTTGCTGCTGCATGTTCAGCTCTCTCGCTCTGCAGCAGAGGCAGCGACTGCGTCGGCGACTGCGGCCAACAGCAGCGGCGTCGGCGACGTCAACATTTTCAGTTATGTTGAGTTGCTCTTTCCATGCAAACACGAAAATCCCCTAGAAGCCAAAGTTAAGACTTTGCATCGCTTTTGTCGCTTCGGCTTTTATTTTATTCCGTTGCTCGATTGTTAAATTGTGTGATTTGGGCGAAGACCGCCTTAAAAAGTTCGCTTTGTGGTTTTGAGTCTATGTTGCAATCTGTGTCCGTGTGTGCGAGAGAAAAAAGTTTCTATCGAAGAAGAACAAAAGCTAGAGAAATTGTTTACGAAAATCGGCTAAACAATTCCCAAAAGTGTTCGCCAGGCACTTAAATGGTTATTAAAATCCCGAGAGAAAAAGGCGAAAAAACGTCTCGCGCGCATTTTTGACATTTTCACTCAGTGAGCGAGATCAAACTGTGAGAGCCAGAGAGAGGCGGAGTTGCTGAATAACCAAAAGAACACGAATTCAGCAAGAGAGTGAGAGAGACCGCTTTTAACCCTCTCAGCACACAAATAAAAGAGCTCCCAGTTCGTTGTTTTGTTTGTTTTTAGTGTTAAAAACATAAAAAAAAGGCCCAAGAAAGGCCTGAAAAACCAAGCACACCTTAGCTACATGTTGTATGTTTGTGTGTAATTGCAAGTGAAATTCATTACAAGGGAAGCTGGGGAAAATAGAGAGAACCCAATTAACTGTTGTTTGCACACACACAGAAACCAGTCCACCGTGTCTGGCTGTGTGTATATCAAATAAGAAGTGAGAAGAAAAACAAAAAACAAAAATTCCCAGCAGCTGCGACCCCCGCAAACAAATAAAAATAAAGAAATAAATAAAATTGTCAAATCAAAATTAAGTCAAACAAATACATATCGCTTTGAAGACTTTTAGACTTTAAATATAAATATCAAATATCTGTACGGTAAACGAATCGCATTCAACTACCGTAATATCGATAATGAAAACAGAAACAGGCAGCAACAACAGCAATAACAATAATAATAGCGCCAAAATGGATTTCGACATGTATCCAAGTATTTCGGGCAAGCAACAGGATCCCGTTCGCGAAGTCGTTATGAAATACATCGATTACTTTCTACCCGAGTGAGTATGCGAAATATATGTATATCGGGAAAGTATTTATCACATTTGAGCAGTTTTTGCAACATTTTAGTTGAAGGAAAAAATAATGTATAGGATAATAACCTGTACAAAGCAATGTAAAGCTAGGTAAATTAGAGGGGTTATTGTCCAAGCCGATAACGAACTGATGTGGAGGAGGTCATCCCATGATAAAGCCTATTTGAGCAGGGATCTTTTCAGAGTGCTGGAAAGACCAGTAGCAACTCCTTTACACATCTGTTGACAAACCGCAGTTATCTTTGAAGATTACAATGTTTTCGGTCTGGATTTAACCAGAGGGAGTTTGATTAGGTTAAGCTTATATTTTATGGATCTGTTTATAAGGGAATAAAGCTATTTTTGGTCACTGGGTAGATAGTAAACATTTTACAGATTTTAGTACGTACATATCTTGAGCTTTACCACCTGAGATAACCTAATGGAATTATTTTAAGGAGAGGAAATCTTTCAGTTCCATTTTTAGATTATTTTGAGTGTTGTTTTCCGGAATACTTTCCTTAAAATATTACTCTTACATCTTACTGTTTTTATTTAATAGAAAAAGGGTGATATATCATCACCTGATGGTGATTGGTGACTAAGTTTAGGCACGTCTCCAAAGTCTATTTATCGTAAACTGACAAATTGGTTGGCAGCTAATTTAAGCAAATTTGTGTGAGTTTCTGGACAAAAAATAGAAATGGAATACTAAACTTCAGACAAGTGCTGGGCAAACGACAATTGACAAGGTGCCTATAAATAGATGACCACAATAAACACTTCCGATCCGACAGATGATGTGATTCTCCGCTTAGCAAACCAATTAGCAAACCCCCAGACATGATCCATAATGCCTACCATATTATTGCCTGGCAACCCAGATGCTTGGCTTGCTCGCCGCACCGCATCCGATGGCAAATTGACTTGCAAGGTGCTAAGTTAAGTATAGCGAGAATAAATATCGATGGTTGATTCCTTATGCACACAACAATATTTATCAGTTGGATAAGACGGCGGCGCCTTGGGCTCTAATTAAATTGGTAAACGAAGTTTGGGTTGGATAAGAGTTCCATAAGGGGTTGATTTGGTAAGGCATTTATAGTTGGATTCCGATACGGGATGTGAAAAGCACCAGTAAAAGAAAAGTTTATTATAATAGTAAGTATTTCTTCCTCTAGAAAATATGTTGTAGTTAAATTTCCGTAAACAACATCATATTAAACATAAATTCACATAAAGATTTCAAAGTCTTATCTCCCATTGATTTTCTTATCCAAATCCCATGTCAAATCCAAGCTTTAACAAACATCAAATCGGTACCGTATAATCGAATTATATGTTCAAGACTGGTTACTTGCCCGCTTCCTGTGTTTGGTGGGCCTTACATCATCGGAAAACGGGCCAACGCATCGTTAGCTGGATAAAATACTATTTTTTGCTCTGACCTCATTTTGTTTTTTGTCCGTTACGTCCAGTTAGGCAACTTGTTGCAAAAAAAGTTGCATTAGTTTGGAACGGGAATGCGGGGGGAATCCGGGAAAGGAGGAGCACGCGCCTCCGGCTGTGAAGCCTGCCAAGTTGGTGACATTTCTTCGGTGGTTTCGCCGCCTTTCTGCTGGCTTTTCAGACACTTTAAGGCTTCCTACAATAAGGCGGTGAAACGAACCGGTCTTGGACTTGAACAAGACTTTAATTTACTCTTTTCTTTTTATATCTGTCGACTCTGTGTTTAAGTCAGTTTTAAGCCCAGGCGCCTGATTTTCTTGTATTGTGAACCCTTTTTGTTGGCCGTTTCTATATAAAGGCATTTATTTTTTGCTTATATTCATCATTTCGATTTTAATTAGGTCAGGGCCAAGCGATGCCTGTGTTTTTCTTTATTTTATTTTCCTCTGATTATTTAGACTTGAGTTTTTATGATTTCGTTTTTATAGTTACGCTTTGTTGCTCTTTGTTTGCTTTGTAGAAAAGCGTTGTTATCTGGGTGTGAATATAGAATATACATATATGCAATAGATGAAAGCAGCACAAAGAATTATTAGAAAAGAGAAAGGTAGTGGGCAATAAAATATTTTATTTTATAGATTCTTTGTGCAAAAAATAAAGTCTTAACAAGAAACCTGAATATATTAATCTTGTTGTGCATTGAGTAATATATTATCTACAGTTTAGGAAAAATTTTTAAAACTATTATTAAATGATAAATATACTTTTTCATAGACTATTCTATTTATTCTTGCTCCCAAACATATTGTTACAATTGACTTCCCGTTTATCGAGTTGTTTATTTTTCTCATTTTTTGCCAAACAATTTTTACGACGTGTTTTGTTTTTGCACGCCAACAACTTCCTGGAGTCGTAAACACTACTATGTCTCCCCCGAACTCGAATATGGGGATCTCGTCGAACTCTCGGCGTTCCCGGCTCTTGGAGCCCTCCTCGAATGCAAATAAACACTTCACACAACGGGACGGGAAATCATCGTCGGTATCGAGGGAAAGATGTGGCATAAATATGTATGCCAAGTTCTCTTGGCGAATTTCCGTGGGTTCGCTTACATCAGCAAAACAACAGCATGACAACAAATTCCGATATAGGTTTTTTACACACTCTGTATTGTGTTTGATTTTGTCGAGTCAGCGTGCAGGCAAAAATGCTGCAAAGAGCAATTTGTTATTTTAGGGAGAATCGACAACATCCGCAAGTTTCAAATTTCGGAAATGCACAAAATCAAACAAACAAATAAAATATTTGACTGAAAATATTCTAAAAATAGCCAGTAGGAGAAAATGCCAAAGATCAGCGACACGCTTCAAGGGATTAACCTGGCAATCGGCCAGAGTTTCATTCACAGATCGGATTCGCATTCGATTAATTTCAATTCGATTGGATTTGGATGCAAAACAAGACGCAAATCAAGTAGCTGGTGGGTCGTTTACAAGGCGATGGACGTCTTGTAATTCGAATTTTGTGCAATTGCCAGTCAAAACAAGTGCCTTCTGAAAAGAAAAAGTGGCACGTTCGTAGTGGCGCCAACTGAAAAAGGCGATAAAGAAAATAAAAGCATAAAAACAAAAATAATAAAAAAAAAGCAACAAGTTTCAGGTTACGTACAGCATAAATAATATTATTCTTATAGGGTTTTAGGAGTATTTAAATTATGAATATTTGAGAGTACAGAACGATTTAATAAAGTTAAAAAGAAGTCGACGAAATTTCTTTATAATTATTAAATCAATTTCAATAAAATATAAATAATATAATTGTTAAAATATATGAATTAAAATTTACATTTAAAGTCGTTTTCGTTTCCATTGCGTTTTTATTTATTTTTGTTTATTGTGACTGAAAGAAAACAAAACCTTTAATCACGTGATCTCATAAATAAAACCCAAAACTAGATCGTGCATAGTAAACAAAAATCAGACTTAAATAAATGGCAAAATTTCGAATAAATAATCTTTAAATTAACGGCTCGCAGCGGTGAAAAAGTAAATAAAATAAGTGACATCATGGTTATTTTTATGAGCTTACGGTGTCGGCGCTTGAACCTTAATAAACTTTGCACTTTTCTTTCCTCACTTTTTCTTGTTTTGTTTTTTTGGGTGCTTTTTTGGACAATGAAATGTGTGTTTTGCTTTAATTATTTAGCTTGTTGCGTGATACACACGCACTTACATATATTAGGTGTTTATTATTGCCTTTATATATGGTTTGTTTTGTGTTTGAGCTTTCGGAAACTTTGTTTGATTTTGTGTGTCTACAAATATTTTTGTATTTGTTGCGGCTACCTGCTGATAACACCTGGTGAGATGATAACGACACAAAACAGTAAGCTCCTCTCTAATTATGATACTGTCACCTGCTGAGAAAAAAAGGCCATGTTCTGTGGGAAAATAATATAGAGAATTTTTATAAATACATTTAAATATTTTTAATAATTTGTAATATAATTTTCGTAACATTTAATCAAATAATTGTTCTTCCTTAAAGTGTGTTTTTATGTCACCCCTATTAACCGAATTTCCATTTAAATCAGTTTTAAAATTCGTTTTCACATTTAAATAATTGAGTGTGTTATTTGTTGAATTTGGTCCCCACATAATAATTATCGAATGAATTAAAGTTAATTGCCATGCGAAAAAATACACGGATTTCCCAAAAAAACTCCCTCCGTTTAAATAAAAACGCCATTGACCGTTGTCCGGAATGACATTGGCGAATAATTGTTATTTTATTTTATTCCTCTGGCTTTTGTTTTTGCCTATAGCCCAAAGAAAGAGAACAAAAGTCACGACATGAGTCATTGCACTCGATCTGTCTGGATGCAATGGCGATACTTTTACTTTTTTCCCGGCTTCTCCTGTCGTTTCAAGATTATATAGAAAGTCATAAACTCTGTCGTTCCCCTGACTCCTCCGCTCGCTCAGGTTAAGAAACTTTTTGCCTTTCGACCTTGTCGGCTGACTCACACAGAGGATAAATCAGAAGTCCCCGCGACCGATTCCAATAAAAAACGGAACCCTCTTTTCATTCTTTATTGCCCAGGCCCCCAGACGTCCACTGACTTTAATTATTTTGCACGTTGCAAATCCATTTTCATGCAACCGAAATGATGTTATTATTCCATCTCAACAAATTTAAAATGGAAGGCATTTCAGCAAAAACATCAACAGCAGGATGATGTGTTAATCATGAAAGTATATTTTATTTATTATCGTTGTTTTAATTTTTCACCCCACAAATAAGGAATTTGTTGAACAACAAAGGAATATTTTAAAAATACCCAAAGATAAATAAATATTTTAACCATGAAAGTTGTGAAATATCGCGCTTTATTATTTACTTTTGCTGAAAGCTTACGAGTTTTAATCTCCTGTTGTTTATATTTCTTTTTTATATGCAAGTCTAATGATATCAATTATTTTCTTATTTCAAGTTCAAATAATGTGCTGATTTTATGCAACTCCCGATGAGTAACCTTTGAAACTGACTCACTGCTCCTGTGCTACACATGTTTTTTTTCCTATCCATAACTACCATTTAAGCCATCTAATTTGATGACACACTCCACTACAGTATCTTGCCATTTCTATAATTAGAAATTATTGTGTGTGGCAAAAATTTTTGAACCACAAAATGAAGCCCATATGGTTTGATAAATGATGGACGGAAAAAAAGCCCCAAATCGATTAATAGAAATACGTTTACAATGCCATGAACTGAAAGAAAATAAATGTGGGTTGTCTAAAGAGTTCATTGTTCGAATTTGAAATGTAGTTTATTAGAATCTAAGATAATGATAAATTGAAATACTTGGAGAATGGTAAGCAGCAAGCAATCTTTTAGCATTTAAGCTTTTTAAGACGTCCTTGAAAGGTTTATGCAAAAGCCAGTCCCAAAAAACCGGCAACAACTTCGCTTACCGGCAACATTTGAATCTCGTTTAACCCCAAGGTGAGCTCCAAAAGCTGTAGAGTAAGCTATAGTTTTGCCTAGAACAAAAATCCAGTTTATATACTCTACACCACTAACTTCTTTTATGTAATACGCGTTATGCATAATGGGGCTTGCAAAAAATTGCTTGATTTGCTTTATTGATAGTTGGGCGCTTTTTCTAGTTTTCGCCATGGTTGCATAATTTGATGCCAATCTATCGATCGAACGAACCAACAGTGCTATAATTTGCACTTTTGCCTGCACTACTCGGCAATTAAGGAAATATGCCAAACTGTTTTTGATTGATCCATTCGAGGAGTATTTAAAAACACGCTTGGTTGCATAAAAATTCATTATATCGGATTTAAATTCAGTGAAGAAAAAAAGACTGAAGACTTTCCGTGCCATTCATCTTTCACTATGGTCTTATGACAATTTAATTGCTCATTTGGCATTGCAATTAGATGGGGAGATTTGCGTGTTTTATTCGGTGATCGGCCGTTTTTTTTTTTTGGCAACTTTAAGTCGAGGAAGTTTTATTGTCATATTGACCTCAATTTGTGTCTGGCTTCAGCAAGGTCAGATGGACAAAAATAACTTCCATTTGAAGGTCTTTGGTTTCGTCTGGGCGCAAAAGTCTTGAGGCGCTAAAAAATGGCAACTTAAAAGATTGTATGATTTGTTTTTAATTGAGCGGTAAATGGGGATGATGATGAGGCTATTAAATAGATGATTTTCGAGGCTTAACGATTTCGCTTTCAAATTTTTATTTGATTAAAGTCAGTTATGGCTACATTATATTTACAACCAACTAATCTCTGTATTTCCCATTAATTTATTGCAGTGCATCTGGAACAAGTGCAGTTGCGATTGACAACAAAATCGAACAGGCAATGGTAAGTTCAACGCTTCAGTTCACTTCTTAATTGTTTTATATCAGACATTTATAAGTACGACCGTCAGTCATAAAATGTACACAGCGCCAAAATGATAAGAATGCGAATAAAAACATGAAATCCGTAATCTTTATAATGGGCCAAAGTTGTCATAAAATAATTCTTATCAAGCGAAAAACCAAAAGGAACAACTCAAGAAGACGTCACTTGAACATTTTTGAACTTTTGACCGTGAAAACATACGTTGTTTTTCGAACCCAAAGATGCGTACCCTTGATGGTCAGTTCTTAATCTCGATTAGGCAAGGTCTCAAGTCTCTGAACATCCATAAATAGCACCAAGAAGAAGTATCTTTTTGCTCATCGAAAGATGTTCGAGTGGGGCAGCAGAAGCTTGAAAAAAAAGATACAATTCAATCAAGTGGCGGCCCTCCTCGTTCATTCTCGACGACTGTGTACATGAAGTACAAATTTAGTTCAATTGAATTGAATGTGCTGCGCACTGAGATGGCATGCATTTCAATGGTGGATTCTATATTTAGACCCAATTAAAAGCCCAGCACAAGAGTCTCGGTTCGAAGAAGATGATGACAATTGGTTTTTCATCGAGTCTTCTTCTGATTTCAATGAACTGAAATGAACTGTGGCAGATAGTTATGAATGGAAAGCCATTGATATTCATGACTTACGGCGAATAATCAAATTGCTGCTCAAGTGTTTTTGGCAATCTAATCGGAACAATCAAGCTATTGAGACTGTAATCGGTTGAAATAAAAGTTTCAATGATTTTAGCTGGCCGAAAAGCAAATTTTATTGTGTAGCTAAGATTGTTGCCAACCCTAATAAACTTGAAGTTATTGCAATCAGGGTTTGATTAGGCCACATCTGTGTATAAGAACCTGTAATAGGTTAGCCCAGTCTTACTGTAAGAGGAAAACTGATCTCTTTAACTGAATATCAAGCTAGGAGCCAAGTTTTTTATGAATTTATTACAGAGATCCTTGAGTAAATCTTCACCATCACTTATTTATTATGCAAAGCATCGTAGCCAATAAATAATCCCAAGCGGAACTTGATGACACATTTAGTGCTGTGGCAACTTGCTGGCTACTGCGGCTGCATGCTTTTTGATTTTTGCCTCATTTAAAGTCAATCAACTTTTCCTTTTCCACGAAATCCAATTGAGAGATAGCAACGCCGCCTCTGTGGCAATTGCAAAGGCAGTTGCAGCTTGGAGCTGGGAGCTGGGAGCTGCTTGCCTGCCACCCATAATGGTCATTTAGGTCAATTGAATTGCTCTCGCCGCCACTTTCTTTGGGCCACAACCAACGCATTTCATTTCGATTCTCTTCTTTTTTTTGCTTTTCAAATTCCTTTCTAGCCACCTAGAAGAAACGTTTTCCCTCTCTCTGTCTCTTTGTGAAAGTACGAGTATTTTCCCCACAGACATTTCCCTCAGTCTTAACTTTTGTTTGTGCCGCAGAATTTATGCTTCTTAACTTTTCAGCTCTCTTATTGTTGCTGTTGACCTTGAATGTGGGAAGAAAAAAAAGAAATATTAAATATTATTATATGTGACTTTGGGGGGCTGTGTTTTATTTTTATGAGCTCCCTTCCTTCGCTGGCTTATCAGGCTTTTTGTCTTGTTTACAAAAAAATGGCAGACTGCTTTTTCGCGCTTATCTCTCGGCCACACTTCAAAAAAGCCATAAATTGTTTGAAAATTCATGAGCAAATAAAGGCAGCACAACACAAATGTGCAAAAATACTATATATGAATTGTGTGCTTGTTTGCATTGCGATAATTATTATAATTACTCAACACGCAATCACCGAAATGGAATTGGCTTTGGGCGGCTTTTTGCTTTTTCGTTTCGGTTGCCGCCAGACAAAGCTCCGCCTTTCATTATCTTTTAATTTTTAGAATTTCGTAAATTGAAAACATGATCCCATTTTCAGACACTTAAAGTCATGATTTCCTTTTACATTTGCTACCAGGTGTGGCCGCATTCGGGAAAGTTCTCTAACCCCAGCAGATGTCGCACATCATTCATATTTTAGGACACTTCCTCTTTTTTGATCTCCTTTCGCAATATATATACACAATATTTTCTTAAACCCATTCAGTTGAGTTGTCACGTAGGGAAAATGCGGACTGCGGTCTGCGGTTTTGTGGCGTATTCCTTGACTTGAGTCACGTTAGCATTGAAATGGGCGGAGAAAGAACTGAATTTTCTTTTTAGACAAAGGCCCGTCAAATAAAAATTTAATTTATTTGCAGCAGTCTCTGCGAGATGACCGCCACAGCGACAGCGACAGTATTTTCCTGTTTTACAAATGCCCGCAAAGTACATAAAAATAAAGCAAAACAAATAATAAATGAGGCACGACCCTTTCAGTAGGCGGAAGTGTGTGATTTTTGCTTCCTCAAACAATCATTCTTATTCGTTGTTTTTATCACTTATCAATCAAGGCAACAAGATCTGAGTGACGTCACTGCTTTTCTCTGTTTTGTATTTAAAGATTACGCCCTCAGGCGATCAACGACGGCTTTCCCTTTGTTCAGAGAGCTCTATTATCAAATATATACTCTATATTAGAAATACATGACAGCCACTCACACGCTCCAAATTCTATGCTAATCTCTCTGACTTTTTATATATTTCTGCGTACACTTCAATCGATGAAGAAAACAAATTCCAAATAGAAACAATAGAAAATATAAAGAAAGAAAAAAGAAAAACAATAGAAGACTTGGCGCCAATGATTAGGTCGTTCGCTTCCATACTCGAGCCTCTGTTGATAAGCTTTTTAGGTTATACTAATATTTAATAATTGATTTGAACTGGCACAAACAATAAAAGCAGGCACACAGCATAATAATGCTTATCAGCTGAAATAGCCAGAGACTAGACTTTAGAAATACAAATACCCTCTAGTCAAGGTAAGAGATGTAAGCAAAACCTTGGTGGTTTTATATAAACTTTATGATTATAAAGATCGGTATGCCACGCACAATCTGATAAATATACAAGCAATTTATTATTATAAACCCCTTTCATTTATCATTTTTGCCCACAAATATTTACAAAGCCCCATAAAAACACTCTTCAGCTTTCTTCGCAAATCGGCAGTCGTAAAGCCCAAAATTTCCTAACCAAACAATCGACAATCGAAGAAAAAGTTGTGAAAAACAACAAGATAACCATGAGAAGTCGAAATTTTAAGACAACTTAATGACTTAATGACATTTATGGAGCCTTATTTTCGCTCGATGTGAGGATCGAATGGCTTGGCTTTTGTCGAGCCCCCGTCGTTGCCTCGTTGATGATGGACTGGCTTTATATTTTTCGACATTTTTGTGAAAAACAAAATGCAGAACCCATAAACAAGACCATAAAAAGCATGACAGATAAGATAAAAAAAAGTATGAAAACACATTGACTCTAGGCGGGTTGTGTTGGGTTTTTACCACTCACCCGATATTTGTGCAAGTGTGGGGAGTTTCTGGAGTGGGAAAACAAGTCCGAAGAGAAAAGAATAGTATTAAATAATTTACTTTTCCAAGACAGCCAGACAATCGGTAGATAAGAAATAACACATTGATGGTTGCATAATACATACACAAGAATCTGCTACAGGATGGGTAAACATCGGGCTTAGACTTATGGTGTTTATCTTCTCTGGCACACAAAAGCGTGTTCGGGCCACGTGCCTTGGCTAGGTCTTTCCCATGATCTCTTACATGATCCGTGCTGGAATCATCGCATATGTCCAAAACGATTCCTTCAAGGTTCCACAGCTCTGTCAGAGTATCGATAACTAATGCTTAAGTAAGTAAGTGCTAGGCGTCGTATTCCACCTCTGTTCGTATCATGATCTATTCGTTCAATACCTCTAATTGCATTGACAATGAGCACCGCAATTTTCAAACAATTGACGTCAGAATCGATACTACATATATCGTCATTCGGTCAGTCAGTCAGTCTATCCCAAGCCCAAACCAAACGGTTCGAGCCAGTTAAGTACTAATTAGACGTGGCACCGACGCTAAGGCTCCCGCTGTGCTGCCGTTGCCGCTGCGTGTCTATCAGTCGATCTGGTCTGGTCTATAGTTTATGGTAGTCATAGCTCTGACGATGGTCCCGTGACCTGGGTCGAAGCACGAAAAAATCGAACAAAGAACACAGATGACCTGAAATAGTCTGGTGATTACAGTCATTGGCTTTTGTCCTGTTTACTTTGTTTGGTAATTACTCGATAAGGATCTAGTGTCGATACACAGAATATTTCTTGATACAGTATGTTAAGGAATGCTACAAAAAAATGTACTTTAAGAATGCTTAAAATGTAATGTAATGCATGTATTCGATAAATATTAACGAAATATAGATAATTGTAGTATTACTTAGGCTATTATCGAATATAGACTTTTATAGTTATTTCTCAACTGCTTAACAACAAAAAGCTAAGAAAAAACAATAAAATAGTAGGATAGTAGAATCCTAAAATAAAATAATGTAATCGATAAATATCGACCAATTATTACTATGTATGTGGTTTTTCGACTTGGATCGATATCTATTGATTGCTAAATGACAAAAAACTATTGTTAATCGACAAAAAATCGATTAATTACCTTAAGTTTTACTTTAACCTGTAGTTCTCCAACAGATCTCAAAGATTTTATTACCATCCCTAGAGCCCATTAAATGTCATGCAACTGAACTTTATCACAGCCACCGTGCTGACGTCATCTATTCAGAATCAAATTGCGTCACAATGTGCTGCAGTATCACAATAACCCACAGAATGAAGATGATGATGATCTGTGGCGCTTTTGTAATACATGTGAAGACCACGTTCAACACGAAATCCCAAGAAGAGATTTCTTTAGAACCCGATGCAACCCGATTCTGGCCTTTTGTTTTTTGTATTCTTCCCACTTCGTCGAGGTCGGCGACTTTCAATTCGCGTGAAATGCAAGACGGCAATCAGTGTACGTATTACAAGTAGCACACACCGTAAGGTAGACCTGCAATGAGCTAATATTTTCAAAAAACCCACGATGAGCTCAGCCCACGAACCTCCTCCCACAAGATGGCTAAGCTATACCCCCCTAATGACTCACTAATGCCACAATTTAGCGGGAAATTGTTTACTGCAATTAGAGTTCGGGGCAGGCGAATAGCAAAGTTCCACGAATCGAACTTTGTTTTCCACCTTCAAGGTTGCATCCCGTGGGCGTCGTAATTGGGTGTGAAGTTCGGGCTTTCTGGTGTGAGAGTTTGCACTTGCAACAACGTAAGCCTTGTTGTGCTAGGTTCAAACGGGTTTCCTTTCCAGACCGCCCGCCCCCCTCGTTGTCTCAACGCTTCTAAAATCCAATCTAAACACTCGGGAGACCGGGCCCCGGAGACCAGACATTCAACATTTCGTAGCCAGACTTCGAGATAGCCTTTAGTTTAAGTTGCAATTGTCGTTCGAGTTTTGTGCCCGCCTGTTTTTGCTTTGTTTATTTGTACGTGCATTGCGGCTCCAAAAGTGGGTCAGTTTTATCGCCAATACATGTCTATATACTATATGTACATTGAACACTCACTCAGCTAGACCCGATGCAGTTGATTTTTCATTTATGTTTTGTTTGCTGGCTAGCTAGGCGAAGTTGCTGTTGCCAAGCGCGCTCAATTTTCATAAAATACAAATGCAAAGTGCAGCAAACTTTGGAGCTGCCCTCGGCGGGCTGATGTCTTGGCTTTGGAAGTTCCTAAAACCCCAGAGAACTAAAGAGATTTGGATTTTCCTTCCTTCTTACAGAGACCACAAGGTCAAA
>JAEIIJ010010040.1:0-89190 GCA_018904815.1 Drosophila ogumai | reverse complement strand
AATTTTTTGAGCACAATAATAAAACACGTCCAGTCCCTATGACAGGAATTGCGAGACTAACTGAAAAACTAGGTAGCATATAGGTAGCAATTAATGATTTAAAAATGATCAACAATTCCTAAAGTCGTGAAATCTGTGGAAAAAAAATGTGATACTAAGCAAAACAAGACTTGAAATAAACGTTTGCGACTTGAAACATTTGAAAACAGTACCTCAGCCGCCCCTCTTGTTTCTAGCTCGACCAACTGTTGAGCTCAAGGGCTGACCTCTCACCCCTTCTGCTCTCGTTTAGACAATCCCATGTACCTACTCCACTCCCCAAGCTTAAAGCCTTTGGCATAGTTTTTGGTCCCAAGGCGCCTGCAACTATTTATAGCCCCCTCATCAGTACTAGTAGCTCTCGCTCTCCCTCTTGCTGCGCTGCGCTGCCCACTTGCTGCTGCTGCTCTCAAAAGCATGCTACAGTTTTTGTAGCTCTTGTGCTTCATCGCCCCCCGCTTTTGGCCTGGCCACTCCTCACCAGCCACTTGTCAACTGTTGACGTTTCTTTGTTGTCTGCCTCTTGCTGCCGGCTGCTCTGGCCCCGTCTCTTTCTGGGCCTCAGCTGGCTGTTCATGTCGTTGATTTGCCATCTCTGTCTGCTGCTGCCTCACGGGGGCTGTCCATTTATCTGTTAAAGCGGAAGGCAAACAGCAAACAGCTAACGGTAAACGGAGAACCAAGAGCGGAAGAAGAAGAGAGCAAAATATCAGGAAACAAGCAGCCTTGTAGGTAGCTCTAGCTCTGACTCTCGCATACTTTTTCTTGCTACACAGGCAGAAATAATTAGGAAATTAAGTTATTAATTTGGAACTTTTTTAATATATTAATATTTGTATATATAATCTATAATTTTTGTATATATTTTAATTGTCTAAAAAATCAAAACTATTTCATGCCAGAAAATTTAAAGAGAAAGTATACAGCTATTCCGTATGTTGTCAGCTAGACCCTGTTGTGAATTTTAGTGCAACGCTAGGATTCCGAGGGGGCTCCTTGTGAGCTTTAGATTATGGTTAGCTCTTCGGAGTTAGTCTTATCTATTAAAGTTTATAAAAAGATATTTTCTTTAAAGAATTGG
This sequence comes from Drosophila ogumai, assembly GCA_018904815.1. Lineage (NCBI taxonomy): Eukaryota > Metazoa > Arthropoda > Insecta > Diptera > Drosophilidae > Drosophila > Drosophila ogumai. The sequence continues at coordinate 88,070 of JAEIIJ010010040.1, read as the reverse complement.
TTAAAAATATATATCAGCTAAGTAGTAATAAGCAAAATTTTATATGTAGGCACAAGGAAGTTATCTTAATTATAAATTTTATATTTCCTATTATATTTTTATTGGTAATATTATCAATTTTAATTATTCTTTATATTACCTGTTTCTCTGCGTGAATAAGGGACACGGGTGTGTCCTCCATGCATGGCAATCCAATTATCATACGGCCCCTAGGTGCTGCCATGGCGTCCCGGCGACTCTAATTGGAAACAAACAGCTTGGCCCTGTCTGTGTAGCCACCCTGCACTGGCCACCGCCACAACACACCGCTCCCTTCAATCCCGCCCAGAAAAGTCCAAGTCAAAAGCCAGGCCGGAAAGAAAAATGTTGAGCAACAAAAACACAGAGCCAAAGAAACCGGGCGGAGGGAAACGGAGAAGAAGAAAAAACTCAACGAGGGGATGGCAAAAGAAAAACAAATTTAGTAGATTTACATTTCCCCAACTTCCCCGCCCTATTCCCTAAAGAATTTCCAATGCAAAACATTCCGGGAACAGAGGAGTAGGAGCTTTCTCGGCTTGGGTCGAGCCTTCGTTTATTTAAAATTCATTCATTTGCAGTTTTTATGCCACCAAATTGTTGGCCAAGTTTGGGGGCAACGCCAACTTTGAAAAAATAGCGTAAAAATAACGAAACACATTTCCCGTCAACGATGAAATCGAAAATATTGAATTGGAAAGCCAAACTCGCTGTCCCTTTTTACACTTTTGGCCTGCAGGACGAAAAACAGTTTATACATTTTTAGGGTCTCTTTTTTTTCGTCCTGTTCCTGTTTCTGTTTCAGTTTCAGTTTGAGCCACAACATAAAGTTGATCGACCAAAAATCGAGGAAAACGGGGACAAAGAGGAAAGCGTTGAAAAGTTTCCATTGAAAATGTTATACGGAGGGGAGGAGGGGGAGCGAGGAATTGGATGGGGACAGGGATCCAATGAAGCAAAGCGTTTGCCTTGCAGCTTTAGTCGCGGTTTTGTTTACGCGAAAAGTGTTTCACAAATTGGATTGATCCTGAAAGTGAAAGCGAAAAGCGAAAACAAAAGCAACTTTTCCGTGTTAAGTGAAAAGTTTGTAAAACCACAAAAATGTACTTAGAAGTGATTAAGCTACATTATTTGAGTTGTTGCATAAATCTCAAGAGTTTATATTAGATAAAAGCACCATTAATATTGAATTTGTTTAAATTTTCACCTTTAATCCTTAACTCTAACTACTAAAATGTATTATTTAATAGCTATGCAATTTAGTAATTGCTGTGTTTTTTTAATTTAAACAATATATTTAGTATTAAACCCATAATTTCCACAGATATTTCTATGATTTTCAATGCCTCAAGTAAACCGCCTTTTCCTGTTTATTTTCCCTTCGCCTAATTACTTAATTGTGTTTGTGTTTTCTACTCAGAGTATTACTTTCTCCTCAAGAAGCTGCAAATTGAGCAGCAATTTATGGAAATTATTATTACAGATGGCTTTAGTTATTGTTCTTGAGTAAATCGCCCAAATAAATGCATTTCACTTAACACATTTTCGCACAGCCAGCAGTTACTTTCTGAGCCCTCAAAGCTCTGCGAACTCAAGGAAATAATTCAAGCGAAAAAGTGTTATGAATTCACTTCCCGCTGAGGCCTCTATTTGCCAGCAAAAAAGAAACCTAAAACTATAAAAAGCAGGCCCCAAAAAATATGCAAACGAAAACTTGTGGCACAACAGGCCACAAAACAAAGCAAAACAAAGCGAACAAATAAAAAAAACGAGTAAAAACAAAACATGCGAAAAACACAAACACGAAAACGAATACCTAATACCAAGCGCAAGGGTATAAGTGAAGGAAGGAGCTCAATGCCACGCCCTCTGGAGGGCGGTAGGCGGTATTGCGTTTTGAAAGCGACCGCTTTTAATGCAATTTGTAAGTGTCGTGCGAGCCGGGCGCGTTTTTAACGCGTTTCGGGCGCGACTTTGCTGGGCATAAATTTGCAAGTAAAAGAAGGGGTGATTTTTGTGGGGAGGGGTAACGTATGGCAGGGGGAATATTAGTTACGAAAGGGATATGGCCAGGACCTGCAATTCCTAATTGTCGCCTGTCCTTCGTCCTCTCTGTCTCTCTTGTTTCCACGGTTTCTCTCTTTGCATTTTCAAAATGCACTTGGAAAATAATGGAACCTCTTTTATTTTTTAATAAATGTTTTTACCATATAAACTATAAACTTCTCAAAAGATAACATTTCCTAATCTTGCCAGTTTTAAGTTTTCTGGCGTTCAGCAAGATAGCTAGAATATGTTGGGAATTATAGTGCAAAATAAGCCTTTAATACGTTTGGACTTTATTCCGCTTTAAAAATATATTTTAAATTACTCATTATATTTAGGGATATTTAAATTGTAAAAATTCTTAAAGTTCTCTTCTAAATGTACACCCATTTTTGACAGTGTAATGTGCCCTGCCAGGATTGTATGGATTTTGTACAGCTATTCTTGTTAGGTGGGCGAAAAAGGAGGCGTGCCTACTGGACACTGGACACTGTTGCTATAAATGCTGTTCGAAAACGGATTGCAAATGCCGTCTGCATTTTTGTTGCCACCTTTGTTCTTGTTGTTGTTTTTGTTGCTGTTGGTGCTACTGCTCCTGTCTCTCTTGTTGGGCAACACGTGCAATTTTCTGGCTGGTTATATGCACTTCGCCAAGTGTTGGCAACGTGTTTCAGCCAGTTTTGTGCATCTACATCTGCATCTCTATCGAGTGCATGGGTCTGCCTGTGCGTCTCGTTTTGCGTTTTATTCCAATTACCAATCAGAATTGGATTTACGCTTTAAAGTCCTGCCTGAAAATACACACAAATTGCTGGTCATTTCGGGGAAATATATGGAGAACTTGGTTGGAACTTTGAAAAAGGGTTCGTTTTATTTGGTAACTGAAAACCAAAGGGTTTAATCCGACTTTTAATTGGTTTGGTAGAAGAGAGCTTTAAGTAGAAAGGCACTGTATATAAGCAGATTATTTTTAGTTACCTTTAAACAAGAACAATAGTTAGCTCTCTTTGATTCGTCTGATTAGCAACTGGTTTGCAGTCAGACGAAATACCCAACCTGCTCATAGAAACACCTCACAAGACACGTGCTTTCTACAGGTTTTATGATACCATCCGAGAGCTCTCTCTACTCGCACGCACTTGACCCACCCGCCCCCCTACCTAATGACCCATCCCAGGCCACTGCAACTAGGTAACCACATCATAAACTGGTCCATCCTTCTCTCTCAACATACCCCAAATCGCCACCATTGTGTTTGCACTGGCGCATGAGTGTGTCTTTAAAAGACCGCAAAGCCACAATTCACACTCTTGGCCAACTTTCACATTTCTCGTGCCTTTCCCGCGCTACTTTCCGTTCTGTCGTGCGAATAACTTCCCAGACTTTTCAGCTCCAGCTCCACTTACTGGGCCATTGAAGTGCAATTAGCTGTCTGCTAATTACATAGTCCAGCCGGATGCGAGGGCTCTGACCAAGACACGACACCAGGCCAAGCCCAAGTTCCCAGCTCCCAGTTCGACGGCTCCACGGCTCCTGTGGCTCCTGTATTCTGTCAGACTCGTATATTTTGCACTTCGCATGGCTCACTCATAATGAAATTATGAAGCCAACGTGCACCAATTTCATATTGTGGCTGGCACTCTTCCCCGAGCTTTTCCACTTTTCCGACGCCGCTGCCGCTGCTGCTGCTGCTGGTGCTGAACTTTCCTAATTGAGTTTCATGCGGCCAGGACGGGACAGGATAGTAAACCATGCCGGGGACTGCAGTCGCGTTTAATTGCATTGGCAAGGAGCGCGGTCCTCAAAAGCCAGCGCCAGAAGCTGAGCAACCGCCGCCAGGTTGACAATGAACATGGCCAGAAGGGGAGCCAGCAGATGGGGTGTAGTATGTATAATGGGAAGAGAAGGACGTCGCGACAAGTGTTGCCTACTTTAGCGCGTCTCGCTCGGCGGACAGTCAATGAGGGCATAAACAACCCAGAACAAAGCCAGGAAGATGGGGAAACGCCATCTCAGTCGTAACTCAGATCCGCTTGACACTGGGGAAAAATAAGGGTAGCAAAAATCAGAATGTAATTTATGGGATTATAAGTAAGGGAGAAGGGTTTCTTCATCAGGAAAGGGAAAACTGTTAGGTAACTGATATTATATTTCATATTTAAAAAGATTAAGATTGATTAAACATAAACATTTCATCAAATACAATAGTTAATACACAAAAGTTTTTTTATTAAAAGAAACTTTAACTTTAAGAAACCCACCTAAAATTCCTTTCCCACCCACTAACATTTCTTGCACTCCCGCCTCAATATCCTTGATCTTAGATTGTTATTTTCTCACTGGAAGCCCGTAAGTAAAAACTCCGGGAAACCCGCTGAAATTTACGGCCAGCCAGAAGAACAGTTAGTTGGCCATTTTTGGCTGCTGGCCGTGCTCTCGAGGAGCTCGAGGCGGAGTTGTCGAAAAGCTTTTAAACATTTCAACATTTCTCACTGCCGCTTAATGACTGCCGGGCAGGACATTAAACGCTTGTTGGCCGCATTAGGATTTCCGTAATGCAGTTGGCAAAGGCGAGGAGCACTTTGCCACCATTCACCAACTGCACTCCTCCTCCCACTACCCAGCTACCCAGCTAGCCCGCCCAGTCCCGCCTCCATTTCACATCAAGTTGGATGGATGCAAGTTGCAGCTGCAGAATTCGCTCTGAAGAGCATTTCATTCGCAAGTGTTGCCCGAAAGTATGCAACGAGTTGTGCCAACAATGAAATTTGACTGGCGAAACTCCCAAGGACGATGCCATGCCACGGTACCACCATACCACCCCGCAGAGTGGGGAGAAATGCTAAGAGCCCTGGCCACAGCATCCGATTGAGCAGCACAGCGATAATGGAGACATCTGCTCAACAATTTTAAGCGCATCCCGAGTGGTGCCGGGGGTTTATTTAATGAGAAGCTTTAGCAAAACGATGAGAAAATTGAGACAACACCGGGTAGGTGGTTGCAGGTAATGCAAATGCTAAGTTCAGGTTTGCTGGGGAAAATGGAATTTTTAATGTTATCTGCAGTGCTGGCAGTTTGGTTAACAAGATTTAACTTGGCCAAGTTAGAGAAACCAAATTATTAATGATTTTTCACAGGGTGAATTCTTTAAGTATTTAAGGATAAGTTATGAAGAATTCAAGTTGGGCAATAAGTAAAAAACATGCGTAAAAGCTGCGAGTAAAGACTACGTTTGAAGACGACGGAAAAAATGAACGATTAGAGACAACTAGAAAAACACTAACTGACTACAACTAATAACGACAAGTGTAAACAACGGGTAAGGACTACTGGTAAAGATGACGAGTAAAGAAAATAAGTGAAGAAAAGGAGTCAAAGCGACGAGTAAAGACAAAACTTTAAGAATCACTCCTAAGGTACTATCCATACTGCAAGTGAAGCCAAGAAAGTGTACAAGCTTGAGAATGAGAACAACGAAATATGTACATATATAACCCCTCTAGCCTCTTACTTTTGAAATTTGTTTCATTTAATCATCCCATAAATATAACAATTAAACACGTTTTACTTCTACCAACAACCACTCGGAATTCACATTTTCACCTGAGCGCATTGCAAATATTCATATGGCAAATTGGTGTTTATCGAATGTAAAATGTCAGTGATAAAGGCAAATGGCGCGGGGTAGTCGGAAGTTAACTTAATTGGCTGTCATTAGTTAACATTACTGAAGTGCGGCTTTATAGACGTGCCTTATCTGTGGGGTGTGCCCCCACTTTTACTATACCTCTCGGTATTATCCTGTACTCTAATTAGACCACACACACACAGCCACACATACACCCTCATCGTGCATTATAAATTGAGTGGCCACCTTTAATTCCGTTTCCATATTTCGCCATTTTGCTATGGCACATGCTTCCTCCCATTTTTCCCACTCCTGCTTCAGCTGCTCCTCCTCGTCGTCGTCGTCAGCGTCATCGTCCTGGTGCTCGTTCTCCTTTGCATTGCAACTGCCAAGTGGCTGGCACTTCACCACTAACGAATTAAAAGAAAAGAGGAACCACCGGGCGAGAATTAGAGCGGGAGTTCTGCGAATGCAAAGCTCACACAGAGCACGCAAAAATATTAACAAACAAGGTGGAAAATAATTGTAATTGGATAACGAAACTGTGTATACCCTAAACCAGGGTTTTTTGGTATTTAAGAAAATGTGTGTTGAAGAGTGATGAAGGATACTCGTTATTACAATTCCTTGAAAAATAAATATTATATATTTGATAACTAGATGACATACTTGTTGATCTATTTTATAAAATATTATTAAAAGTATATTTTAAAATTTAAATTCAAAAATGTTAAAAAGCCAATATTTAGTAGGGTTTATGCAATGTTAAAATTAAATATTGCTTTTTGTTAACATTTCGAGACATAAGTTGAAGCATATAATATTATTTTAGCTGATAAAAAAACTCAAAATATATTAATTTCTTCTCTTCCTCATCATTTAAAGAATTCTTCCTCTTTAAACCCATTATATCTTTTAGTTTGGGTATAAAGACACACACCAAAATGCTCAACCGTTATTATTTTAACCTCCCTTCATACATACATACATATATACATACATATTACAAAAATGTTGTTATTGTTGCTATTTGTTTGTGTTCTTTCTCATTCTTTTTTTGTTGTTTGTATTATTATTATTTTACGCGCATGCATAAATTCCAGCGAGAAGCGAAGCGAGTGCAGTAAAGAAGGAACAAATGCTGTTTGTTTGCCTTATTATTGCAGTGGAATGGCCACGGGCGCAGAACAAAGGGGGTGGCAATGGGTGCTGCGAGGGGGCTGGTGGGAGTTGTAGGTGTATGTTATTGCAACAGTAAACACACAAAGCAAACAATAACAAAGACATAAAAGTTGAAATTAAAGTAAAACTGCGGAGGTAAAAAGCGTTTCTGCTTGTTAGTCCGACAAACCGGAAGTGACTGCTCGTGTGCACAGAGCCAGCTTCCGCTTTGTGCTTTGCTTATAGCACCTTACCGGGGCACAGCATTTATCCATCGAAACCACTAATCATAAGAATTTACTCCACACATCATGTAATATTTGGTAAATATTTTCTGATTTGTGGTAGATAAATATTTCACAATTTAGAGGCTAAATTGAATTTGCAAAACTCTGATAACCAGCATGTAAACACTCTCGAAAGGCAGACAACATAATTGCCAGTCAGTCGTCCAGCCGGGAGGTAATTGAGTGGCCTCCAGGAGCGGAGTGTGGCAGAGAGAGTAGAGTGCGTTTCGAGTGCGTCGAGGGCATCCTGCTGGGCCCATTAAAAGGGCCGTTAGTTTTCAATTTTACCCGGACGGGAATTTGATGCGCTCATTAGCATCGAGTGACCCTTAGCCAGTCGCCTCCACGCCAGCAGCCAGGACACGAGAGCCACGTCTGAACCCAGGCAAATGAAAGGATGCGATATGGCCCGTGATTCAAACGAGAAATGTTTGGTACTTTCAAACAATAGAGTTACCTCCGCTTGGAGTTATAAATTTTGGAATATTGTTTACGCAGTTTAATCCGTAAACGATACTAATTGATTCCACAAATTGATTTGTGTAAACAGAAATGTATTTTGAATATTCGCCTTATATTTGTGCATGCACATTCATACATTATCGATTGTGTATTGCCAATTGAAACCCAAAATGTGGTCAACCGACATTTAATTATATGTTAATCAAATTAAAAGTGTGTTGCGCTCGAGGTTCCCGATGGATTGCAACAATTTTCGGTTTACACATCTCTATAAAATAAAAAGCATAAGTATGGACGAAATTAAAGCTTCCGGCTGAGAAAGAAACTTTCTACTATAAACTCTCCAGTCATAAACACACACACACTCCGGCGGAGCGCACTAAACAAATGGCAATAAAAACCGAAAAATAATCAGGTTTACGGCTCCCGGGTCCTCCTGTTGCGGTTGGATGACTCCGTGCACGCCGGAGTGCCCTTCAGGCGTTTGTTGTGGTCCCAGCGCCGAAAAGTTTGGCACTAAACAGAAATTACCCATACGCCGTGTGGGCCGATGATTGAGATGGGCGCGGAAGAACGCGTCCCGTTGAGGTGTGTGTACCATATGGGTGTGTGTGCTTCGATGTTTTATAAGCACATAAATCTGCAACTTGTGGAGCATAAATAAGCTGTCCATTTTGGAGGCAAGAAGGCTAGGAGGAGCCGGAAGCTCACTGGGGCTACGGTTAGTCGGGGGAGCTAAATAAATTTCGCGGGGCTCGGCGGCCTGTTTGCCACTTTAAAATGCATTTGCAACTCATAAAGCATGTGTTTCTCCTGCACAGGCAGAAATAATTAGCAGTATTTTGGCCTAAAATTGGCTGATAATTATTGAAAACTTTTAAAATCTTATAAAAATATATTATAATTTTGTATTTAATGTAAAATAAATTTATTTAAAAGATTGACTTTATTTTTTATTTATTTTCAGGCAGTAAACCCATCAGAGAGATATGCCACCCACCGAACTGAGGAGACTGGCTTTGGCCGCGGTTATTGCCACCTTTAGCCTGGCACTTGGCGGCGGAGGAGTCCTGGGCGAGAGCTCTTCCAGCTGCGGACCCAATTTCCCGGCAGCTTGCAGCTGCGGCAAGGAGATGTACGAAAGCGAGATGCAGTACGTGGTGAACTGCACAAATGCCGGTCTGCATAATACCAGCGTCCTGGAGTTTATGCCCGAGCAGGTGGAGGTGCTGATCTTCACTGGCAACCGGATCACCGAGCTGCCCTGGAATGTGTTCGGCAGCATCAATGACTACAAGCAGCTGCGCATCGTGGACATGAGCAGCAACCACATCAGGGAGATACGCGGCAAGAGCTACCACCATGTGCCGCGTGTGGAGCGCCTGATCCTGAATCACAACAATTTGAGCATTTCGCGGTATGACGACGAGGTCAATCACCATCATCCGCGCGTCTTCTCGAACTTTGTGAACCTGCAGAGTCTGCACCTCACCGACGCCTTCGAGGACAACAGCTCGCCGCAGCTGAGCGAGGACCTGCATGACATCTTCGTGAACAGCCAGCTGGTGAAGCTGCAGAAGCTCCATCTGGAGCAGAACGAGATCACGCATTTCAAGGACCGCAACGTCTTCTGCGATCTGCCCTCGCTGCGCGACCTCCATCTGGGCGACAATGAGCTGCGTGACCTCAACTTCGAGGTCCGCTGCCTGAACAACCTGCGCTTCCTTGACCTCGAACGCAACAAGTTCGGCTTCGTGAAGCCCACCGACCTGCGCGTGCTCAACGAGCTGGAGGATCGCCCCAACCGCACGGCCAATCTGATCGTGGACTTCAACCTCAACCCCTTCGTCTGCGACTGCCGCATTGCCCCCTTCCGCACGTGGATCCCCCTCACCCGGGTGACTGTCCGCAACAAGGACAGCCTCATGTGCTTTCATTCGCCGGGACGCGTGGACTCCTCGCCCGCCCACCTGCTCCAGCTGGACATGGGCCAGTGTGCGGACGCCATGGCTGCCGCCGCCACCATCCTGAATGCCGCCGAGGACGAGCAGCGTTATGGCGGAGCGGAGGCGTCGGCGCACTCTCAGGCACACCTCAATGGACACACGGCCACGCTGATCTTCCTGCTAATCGTCCTTAGCATGATCCTGCTGGGCCTGCTGGTGGCGCTCGTCTACGTTAGTCGCGACAAGTTGAAGTACATGATCACGCCGGTGTTCGACAATGTGGCCAAGAAGGTGCAGTACACATCGATCAAGGACGAGGACTGCCCGGAGGTGCATGTCTAGGGAGAGTGCAGCAGGACTTCATACACAGGATCATCAGACAGACGGAGAGGAGAGAGCATAAGGGCACGGTTTCCGATTAAAATTATATTTATACAAAGTACTTAAGACTCTAATCCGACCAAGGATCCATATAATCCTTTTTCTTACTTTAATCTAAAAAGGCTTCAACTTAATTTTAGTTATGTAGCTGGAACTTAGAAGCGTTTATTTGCCTTTTAATCCTTAACTAGAATCGGAAACCGAGCCTTTGAGCCTTTAAGGATTCGTTTTTGCCATTCGCGTTACGCAAAACGTGTGCCATTCACAGCGGAAGGAAGAGAGGGAATAGAAGGGGAAAGTGGAAAGTGGAAACAATTGGATCACATACAATACTAAAGTCCCAACCCGAATCAGGACTCCAGCCTCCTTGTTTCGTAGTACTTAAGCCAATTGTTGCATTTAATAGCTGAGATGGAATGCGACTACACACACACACACACACAGACAACACACAATTTTGTTAGTTTTAGCGGTTTTCTAACCTAACCTTAAGTCAGTTATGCGTTCTATGATTTCCACACAAAGGAATCATACGAGGATTAAAGGCAAAAAGAGGGCCTTTAACAAACACACACACTCACACATATATAGTGACATATATATACATATATATAGAAACAGACACATATATATACATGCATATATCGTAACAAACACTTTAGTGTTATCTGTGATTTAAGTTTAGTAGCTTTACTTTGTTGAAACTCTGCAGAAACGAACATTTGAAATTGATCAAAAACGGAAATGAACAAATGAAACAAAAGAAAACTTCAACTTCGACTCTTTTTATATAGCCTATAAAACAGATAATTCAACACTTAATGGATATGTAATGTAAAATGTTTCCATGCTTAATATGTTATTAATCAATTAATTTGTCAATTATAACTAGCTATACGATGATTTCCCCTTTGATTTTACCACCATTAACAAGCATTTTTTATAAATAAACTTTTGAGAAATGAACGTGGGTTGTTTTGGTTTTACAAACGGTTTTCAGGTTTGTATTTAATAAAAAGAGGTTTTAATTCAAATTTGAATTTCGATACCGTACGGTTATCGGCAATGTTTTACATTTTTGGGGGATATATCGATTTATCGACATTTTATAGCTATATCGCTATGTTTAGCTTTATAGCTAAGAATATAACTATTATTGGCTAAATTTAGCTTTTTCGGTATTAGTGTGCCCAAATGCCGCGAAACCGGAAATGTTTGACTTTTTTAGGGAGAAAGCCGAGGCGTTAGGACGTTCTGAGCGAAAAAAAAAATTCGACCACACTAAGTTAGAACAAGAAAAATAAAATAAATAAAAACGCAATAGAAAAACGCAAATGCAGTTTTGTTTTTGTGTTTGATAGCTTTTGTTTGTGGCGATACTCGGTTTTGGATGCGGAGCCCCAAGTGATTTTCCATAACTAGCCTCGACGGGAAATGCCAATAGGCAGTGCGAAAATGTCTCTGGTGGCGTGGCTGGTCCTCTGCGCTATTCTGCAGACAGGTGAGTCGGTGAAATCGATAAAGCTCGGAGTCCCCCAAGTCACGTCTAACGATTTCCCACTGCAGTTACCTGTTACTCGGTCCTCATCACGGCGCCCGACCACGCGCTCCTCGGATCCTCCGCCAATGTGTCCGCCCAGCTCTTGGACAAGGGCGAACCCGCCGCCAAGGGCTCCTACAGGTTCACCTGGACCGACAGTGCTGGCCATCGACAGGTAACGTCACAGAATGTGCACAGACAAGAGATAAAAGCTTCGAGTCGAGTGACATGACTAATTGCGAGCAAAAAATGCAAATGCAAGCGATTCTCTGGTGTTTACGGTATACGCCCCTTAACGGCTAATTAAAAACTGGTCAGAAGCATTTGGTACAGGTAGTTCATTTACCTAAAGGAGGCGCAATTCAAGTCGGTCTGACCTAAAAGTTGTTAATATAATATATTATATATATTTAATTATTTAGACGGTAGGTCTTTTAGAATTTCATGATAAACATTTACATATATAAAGACCGTTTTCAGAGAGATTATAAAATATAACAGCGAAATAAGGTCTATGTCTATGGACTTTAAATTTGTTTTGCTTTCTTATTGCCAAGCTTTCTAGATTTTATTGCAAGCATTGCATAGAAATCTGCAGTTATCAGCTTAAACTAAGTATAGGTATTAATTTGCATATAAAAATACACATACCCAAATTTAGGAATTCTTATTTAAAACTTGCCAAAATAAAGATTGAAGTAATTTCTTTGAATATCCTTCAGTTGCTTCCAAGAATTCCAGACCAAGATATCATTTTGTAACCGGGAAAAGCTTTCAGAACGCAAGACTTATAGTTCCTCAAAAGCCGGGGCGATAAGGCGGATCGGATCTAGTTTAAAACCACAAGCATGAGAGCCAGTTCAACGACATCGACACTTGCTTTTCTTTGGAGAACCTATGACTAACCCTGATGTTTGCAAAAACAGCAAGCAAGAGTTAAATGTGCAAGTCACTGATTAACCGATGCGCACTTCCACTTTCCCGTTCTAATCTTAGCCATGTGGCTTCAATTGATATGGCGGCACTAGATTTGTATGCTAATTTTACACAATTACTATTCAGCGACAGTTTTTTCCAATCGTTCCTGGTACTGGCTTTTACTAGCTCCTATTGTGCTCACATTTGCATGTAAAAAAATCCCTAACAACGACACTTATCAAATGCAATTGTATCTACCCACAGGTGATGGAAACAAGTATCGCCAGCAGCAATTGGAGTTTGACTTTCGCCCAGCAAGAGCCGACCACTCATGTCATCAAGGTCGAAGTCGAGAAGTACTATTCCATTCTTTGGCTTACAGAGGCCAAGGGCGAGAAGAAAATAAAGCTGGATAGCACGCTGGGCGGCAGGCTGGAGCTAATTCAGAGGAATGTGACGAGGCCGCACGACTTTGTGTCCACGCAGGAGGCAGTGAATCACAGCATAGCGCTGTCCGCCTCCGATCTGGAGTTTCTGCGCGCCAAGGGCTATCACATCCAGACGTATTGGTTCCAAAACTGCACATATCTTGGCATGTCCGGGGACCTCGACTATATAGCAACATATCCGCAAGCTGAGCAATCCTATGACGTGGAGGCCCTAGTAGTGGCCTCGCTGGAAATTCCTCCGGAGCCAACGCCCTCGACCACGACTACAACCACAACCACGACTACAACTACAACCACGACTACAACCACAACAACAACTACGACGCCAAAACCGACGACTACCACTACTCCGACTACAACAACTTCGACCACCACCAGCACCACTCCAAAGCCAGCGCCACGTTCCAAACGTGACCTAATCCAGGCCATGCACACCAATGCCGCTCTCCTTGGCCTGAATCTGACTAACGCGCTGAAGCAGCAAAAGGGGTCGGCTGGAAATGTGTCTGTGGCTCTGATCAATCCGCTGGGAGTGCGCCGGCTGTCCAAGCTCAATGTACTGCCCGGCGCGGAGCCGCCTTTTGACTGCGTGAGTAAGAAGTTCATTGCGCAGGATCCCAAGCAAATTTACGGATATTTCCAACACCGAATTGTGACCAGGGGTGAGTGATGCTTACCAACAATTGTAACTAATTTTTAGTAAAATTTCTCGATTTGTTTTGTGGATAGATCCCATCTCCGCCGTCGACACGAAGGGCAAAAACTGGCTGCAGCACTGGGAGATGCTTAGCCTGGAAGTCAACTGCAAGGGCTCACCACCGTTTGAGTTTTGCTCAAAAGTCTTTACGGGTGAGTGGAGGTGCTTAAAGGAGAAGCTCACATCCCAAATATGTGTTTCCAACAGCTCCGTACAATTCGACCGGAAATGAGACGTGCGAGATGTACGATCCGATGGTCAATTGCTCATATGACTACATGCGATACTTTAGCGAAAGCAAGACCATACTCTTCTTTATAAGGAACGAGGTGTCGCAGACCCTCAATCAGGTCACCATTAACATGTACGAAGGTGGGTAGACTTCGTCAATCCGCGTTCTCTAGCTGCTTATTTAATGTTTTGTTATTGTTTAACCAACAGCCCAGCGGCAGTCTCAGCTTTCTGTCGTCGTTGTGCCAGTTACGTGCACTTTGGTGGCCGTAATCCTGGTGGTCTTCGGTGTGGCCTATTACATACAGCGGGGAAATCGGTAAGAGGAGAGCTGAATAAAATGATTTATGTTATTTTATTCCAATTTTATGTCACAGATTCACGGTTGAAGTGGCCGACTTCAACTTTGGGGATACGCAGTCCGTGGACATGGAGTACAAGACATTCCCTCAGCGCCTGGTCGACAGCATCCGCGAAGCGTGGTCGTGGCCCGGACAACGCCGCCACTCGCAGTCCAGTGCCGATCTCATGGCGGATGATCCGCCCAGTCCGGGCTTTGCCGGCAACGTCGGCGATGTCGATAGCAATCTGCGCTATAACACTTTTAACTAGGGCCTTCAGTTGGAATATTGTTACCTTAACCTAAATTAACCAATTTAAATTTAATTTCTGCGCCTAAGTTGTATGGCTCTGCTCCCTGCGATATATATTTCTTTGTAGGACTCGAAAAGGGGAGCAGGCGTGATAATTTTGTTATTATTTGTATGTATGTTTGTGCACTGACTTGTGTGCTTAGTCATTTTCTATTTGTATATTCATATGTATTTACCCGATACAGAATCTTCTTTATATATTTACCCATCACCATTTTCATCCTACATCCCTAAACCCCCCATCAACGCACACACTTGCTCATCAATGGCCAAATGTCGTGTAGCAAGCTACCATTTAAATCGCAATATCAGCGGATTGTTAAAGACTGTCTTTGTTCAGAAAGCAAAAGGAGTAAAATGTACACTCTACTTATGTTCGTGACGAGTTTAATGCTAGCATAAGTCAATTTGATTGTTTTCACTTAACCGTCGTGATCCGAATTCAATGGCAAAGACATGCATCTCACACTAACAACACACAACACACAAATATTCATTGTGATAGATAATAGAACAGACAGTATGTATGTTTAACTAAAACAAAAAGTTTAAAGAAAACTATATAATTATAAAGATAAAACAAGCTGCCTTTCTTTTATTAACTTTCAAGAATTTTAGCCCATAAAACCGGGACCTTAATTAGAAGTTTTATTTACCAAAACGCGTAATAATTGAATTATTTAATAATAATTAAAATAGAGTAATATTATATATATATTACTATACCAAAATCAATATGATCCGTTGTAGTGTCTCCCAGAGTACTGAGTGTAGCTTGGCTCTTACGAAGCCTGCAAGAAAGATACAGATTCTGGGAGTTAAGAAAACATTACATAGACCTCAGCAAACCATGACAGAAAGATCTTCACTAAACTGATTTGATTTCAAACCAGTAACAGAGAAACTCCGCCTTACCCAACTAAAAAAACCAACAAATATTTCAAGATGCTGACCGCTTGCCCGGATGAGCTGCCCAATCCGCACAAGAACTGCCTGAACGAGATGCTGCAGGCACTGATCTGTAACGACAACGATGTGAAGCGTCTGAACACGGAGCTGCGCAACATGAAGGTGGAGCTGCAGGCTGAGATAGACCGAATTAACAAGGCGAATATAAAGTGTGGAACGGAGTACAAGGGAAGGGGACCGGTAGTCTGCGAGAGCGTTGAGGACATGACCCAGTTTGCACAGCGAATCAACAGCCTGGACGAGGTGAAGACCCACTTCAACCGACGCACCGAGGAGATGCGAAAGCGGCGCGACAATATAATTGTCTACGCTCGCCAGTGTCTGAACGCCTACAACGAGGAGAAGTGCAAGTTCAAGTCCTTTCACGAGAATACAGTGGACTACATAAAGCGAACGGCTACCCTCTCCGAGGACGCGGAAGTGATCCGGGGCTGCGAGAAGGATGTGTGTGAGCTGCACAAACGCTTCGTCCGGGAGGTGGCCAACCTGAAGAACTGCGAGGCAGAGCTGTTGCCCTTTTTCAAGCTACTGAAGGAGTCGGATCCAAAGGTGCAGTGTGAGTGCTGCTGCTTCAAGGAGTACGACTGGATGCCGCAGGGCAAGAACCTAGAGGCAGTCGATAGGCTGGCCGGCGAGATCAAGGAGCAGATGGGCGAAGTGCTTATCCGAGCCTTCGCTCAGCTTCACCTTCACTCGCCACAGGATCCACGCGCCTTCCTTGCCGGGTACTTGATGAACTTGGATCGCAACGAGCAGGAAATGAAGGCCAAGCTTGACATCTTCCAGGCGGAACCTGTTGCAGAGTCCCAGGAATTGTCCGACCCGACGTTCCGCTGCGATGATGCTTGTCTGCAAACCGATAAGTAGATTTGAGTTTAGTTCCAATTGAGTTTTTTTTGGCTTGAAACTAAAAAAATGTGCCAAAATTGTGAGAAGTTTAATCGCCGTAGGTTTCATCGCAAACGTTTAATTTTCTTGAATTACAAACGCAATACATTTCAGACAGAAGCCTTTAAATTCGCTTAAGAGTAGAGTAGTAAACTAGGTTATACTGTATCCTTGGGCTTTTGCTTCACAAAGGAAATCACATATAGAGCTGCTTCGAATCGCATGTAATTCGGGTTTCATGGCCTTCTCAAATAGGGTAATAGACAGACAGTGCAACTCGAATCAAAATACATGGATGTGTAAATGGTATCTATTGCTTGCGACGATTGCCGCGCCGAGAACTGGGTTCCGGCTCCTTTTCTCCAATCCCAGTAATGGAGGCGCCAGCCAGCTCCGAGTTGGCCATTTTCTGCTGATTGTCCAAAAAGAACATGACATCGCGAAGCTGCTCCTTGAGATCGGTCACCTCGGCATCGTGGGTATGCTTGAACTCGTTGTACTGCTGCTCCAGGACCTTGTACTTGCCGTGCCAGGAACTCTGGTTGGTCTGCAGGGCCTTGGACAGCTCACGCTCTTCGTTCAGTTGCTTCTGGACCTCCTTGAGCCTGAAGTTACAATATAAATTTCCAGACTAAAAAGAAAAATTGTAAACTCCCTTACTTGGCTGTGTGTTGGGCGAGTTTTCGCTCCAGATTCTGCTTCTCCTTTTGCATGGTTTGCTGAACCTGCTGGAGCTCAGAGACCTCCGTTTTGGCCTCGCTGGCGTTCGCCTTGAAGTTTTGCCACTCTTGTTCCAGCCGCTCCATCCGCTCCTCGTAGTACTTGCGCTGGGTGTCCAGCTGCGAGGTCAGCAGGTAGGTGAACTCCATCTGCATTGAATCGATCTTCTCCTCACGCTCATCCTTCTCCGTTTGCGAAGCCACCAACTTGCCGTCGGATTTGTTCTGGAACAGACGATGCACAAAGTTGTCGCCGGCATAGTCCCACACACTGGAGGTGCCCAGCTGCATGGCGAAGGTGTGGTTGGTGGCTCGGTAATGGGCGGCAGCGTGGCCGCCCTGGTACCGCCCGCAGCCCACATGTCCGCATATCAGGCAGATCCACAGCGAATCTGTTCCCTCGCATTCCATGCACACGGAATCCTCCACCAGCTCTGGGGTCTGCACATGCCGGCACACGGGGCACGTGGAGTCGCCCCACTTCATCAGGCAGCTGGCGTGAAATGCGTGGTTGCACAAAATGGTCAGCACCCCGTCCACACTCTCGTCCATGCGTTCCAGACAGACGGGGCAAGTGGGCAGCTCCGTGTGGCCCAGCGGCGGGGCCTCGTGCTCTCCACGCTCGACGGCGGACACCCAGACCGCGTGACACAGCGAGTCCGGCTCAAGGGAGTTGTAAGCAATCCCATTGTAGGACTTATAGAACTCCAGAGCTGATTCATTGGAGCGAAATCTACAAGCGGACTAGGTTAATAATTAATAAGGTATAATAAGCAATCTATGACTTACTCCAGCAGCACCATAAACTGGTTGGGACTGCCATCGCGGACTATCTGGACGTGCTTGATCTCGGCATGGCAGGGAGCTATGAAGTTTAGCAGATCGTGGCAGTTTAGAGTGGCGGGCACGGCCAGCAGGCAGAGCTGGTTGGATGGAGCCTCCTTGGTGGCCTTGCGCTCGCTAAATGATACAAGAGAAACCTATTACCTCGGAAGTCTTTATAAAATATAAGTAAACCTGCTTTTTCTTGTAGAGATGGATGAGGCCCTTGGTCACCTCGACGATGGGATTCCCGGAGAAGTAGCCGATCTCCTGCGGGAAATTTGAGGCAGTGGTTGGCTGTCCCCCGGACTCGTCTCCGCTGCGAGGTGTTGTCTCCCGCGAACTGCCCGCCGTGGGGCTGTTGACATGCTGCACGGCCGCCGCCCAGTTCATCTTGCTGACCTGCGTCGCCTCCTGACCCCCCAACTCCTTGGACCAGCGCTGGTTGGTGTAGGTCTCGATGGTGATATCACGGGCCTGGCGCAGTCCGCGATCGCGTTCCCGCTCCTTAAGTACGCGTGGATTGGTGGGGTGTTCGGCAGACACGGCTCCTTCGAAATCTGGCAGAGAAATTAATATTTCAGGTCAATTGTTTCTTTGTTCGAAGCAGTCAAAGCTCAGAGCTCACCTGCACTGGGCTCCAAATCCGTTTCTATTTTGATAACACACAACGAAATGTTTTCTAGCATTACACAGGCATAATATAAATCAGTTGGTGTGCCAAAAAATGGGACTAATTAAGAATTGTAATTTTGTGTTTTTGTGTGGCGAAATAGGTTTGTTTTTCTTTTCTGATCTGGTTCCCATGGAGTAAGAAATATCGATGACCAAGCATTGTACAAATTATCGATAGCTTTGTAATTTATTGGTAACGCTTACCAACACTGAACTTAACGTACCGCAATAAAACTCCATTATAAGTTTATATTTTAATTCTGATTCCTGATACTGGCTTTATGTATTGACATTACGGAAAATGAAAAGTTGATCTACAGTTTCAAAACAGTATCAAACTCTTTTTCAGTCCTTGATTAAGATTCTTAAGTCTTTTTATTAATCCCCTTATAAATACATTGCTTTCTGCAAATTATTACTTAACGAATTAAATTCAGGGCAGTTGAAGGCTGTGAAGGGGCTTAAAGTCAGAAATTACCTCATAGGTGCTTTTCTGAGAGTCGGTTAAGGCGGCATTTCCAGGGCGTTGAAGAATTATGGCTTGCAGTCCGGCGGAGCGAGCAGCAGCGGCTTCTGAAAAATGAAATAAAACCCCATTAATTCAAGAATTAAGTTTCTTAATACATTCATACCTCCGGGAATATCCGTAAGAAATAGAATCTGCTCGGGAGCGACATCCAAAGATTTTGATATATTTTCGTAAGATTGTTGCTCCTGCTTGTGACCCACATGCGTATCGAAGTAAGCACTAAGGTGGGTCATCAGGTCACCAGCAATGCTGTGGCCGAAGATCAGCTTTTGGGCGGCGACGCTGCCGCTGGAGTAGACTCCAATCCGAAGACCAGCATCTCGCCAGGCCTGAAAAGCACCTGGGACGTCCTCATAGACGCTGGAAAACAGAATCATAACGTTAAGATTCTTATGCTATCACTTGATTAAGATCACTTACTGCCCCTTGAGCTCTCCTCTGGCATAGCCCTGAGCCCAAATTAAGCCTTGGAGCGTTTTCATCGGCGTCACCTTGAGGTCTTTGTCGATTAGATAGCGCACGAAGCCGGTAATAAGTTCCACATCCACTTCCGCTGGAGGGGCACTCAAAGTGTCCTTGTAATCCGCAAACTGGGGCACCTGCTGCAGATCCTGGACAATCTGCTTGGTATCGTCGCTAGCCCATGAGTCCCGAAGGAACTTTTCCACATTCTCCTTGGCATACGGAAAAAGTACATCGTGCACGAAACTGATCGAAGTGGTGGTGCCCTCGATGTCGACCAGCACTACTTGGGCAACACGTTCCGTCGTCGTCATGGCGCTTATCAGTGGAAATAGGTTTTCACGCGGGATTTGAAGATTGTCAAGGGCTCAGCATCTGTTTATGGTTTGATAATAGAGATGGCATTTGGCCTATCGATAATTAATTAATAATTATAATAATCGATTGCTAGCCGGCTAACAGTGTTGGACAACTCTTGTCAGACGGCCATCGAGCTAATTATCGGTTGACGCCCATCGCTAGTACATTAAAAAGTTTGTGCTTCGGATTTTTCCGTTTTTGCACTATTTTTCGCCCATTTTCGGTGACAAAACGATAAGTGTACCCAAGGCCAGGCAGTGTACGGTGCACGGAGTGAAGAGTACCACAAAGAAACCCGCGAACAAAGAGCTATCGCCACAGAAACCAACAACAACGCACATATAGCTGCCCGTGCGTGTGTGTGTGTGCGTTGTATGTTTTTTTTTTGTTTATTTGGCAAAGTTGGCCTACGTGATTAAAATAAGCCCAAGTGAACTAACAGTGAAATGGTGGCTAAAACGAGCTGCACGCCGTAATTCGCGATATAATATTGATAGCCGCAATCTCCCAAGAGCGCGTGTGTGTGCGGGGCGTAGGTGGAACGAGTCGGAGGGAGCCGTCAAGGTTAAAATCGGTTCGGTCGTCGCCTCTGGTTCTCCCTGCAAAATGCTATGAGCAGGGGTCGCGGAAAGGTCAGGGCGCGGGACTCCGACACGGAATCAGCCATGGACACACCCCGCTGTTCCATCTGCGGCACCCAGCAGCAGCTGTTGCGCTGTGCCAAGTGCAAGGCCGTCTACTACTGTTCCCCCGCCCATCAGCACCTGGACTGGCCCACCCACAGGGCGGAGTGCCGACTCCTGGCCCGTCAAAAAGCCGCCGCCGGCAACAACAACAAGTCGCAGCAGCACCAGCAGCAGAGACAGCAGCTTCAGCAACTGCAGCAAGCGGTGGCAGCGGCCAACTTGGATGGCAACGGCGCTGGCGCCAACTGTTCGACCGCACAGATGATGACGCCCGCCCATCAGGCCCAAAGCTGGCCAGCTGAAGTGGACAATCTGTTGAATCTCCTCGGGCAGCCGGGACAAGCTTCAGCGACGACAGGGGACGCGGCCCAAGTGCCACAGCATCATCAACAACAGCAACAGCACCAACACCATCACCACCATCATCATCAGGGCGAGAAGAGCTCCAGCTATCAAATCGGACTGGCGGACTCCAGTTTCATGGGATCGGGAAGGTGAGTAATAATCAAATAAATTAAAATTATAACTAATGAAGCCCAGTTTCATGGGATCGGGAAGCTGAGTAATAATCAAATAAATTAAAATTATAACTAATGAAGCAAGTGTTTTTGTTGCAAATGTTGCTGTAGTAAAATTGACGAAATATTTAATTATATTACCCTCTTTTATCGGTCTAAAAATTATATTCGATATTTATTTATTATATCTCGATGAGTAGCAAAAAATACATCCATAACTGATTTTAAAAACAGTTTTTTCGAATATTTTTTATCATTGGGAATCTTTATACTATTAGATTGTTGGGAAGGGGCCGACATCAGTTGTAATCATCAAGAAGATCAACAGAAAGCTAGAAATTTTTAAGCGGTACCACAAAAACAAAAGTTGGACTCAACATAAAGTCCAAGGTATTAAATAATCTCGGCCAGCTTGATTAGATCGAGGAGCGAGTGCGATGACTCCTTTAATCGCAAACATCCTCCTGATCCCGACAGTGTGATGTTGCGATCTCTATATTTTCGACATTTCTCCAGCACCCGGTCGAATCCAGTTGCTATAAAATCTTGACCGGATGAGTATGTGACAGGTTCCCATTGGGCTCTCTGCGCTGGCTGGTCGTTAATTGTTATAGTACCCCCTTCATTAGCATAGATGGTGGCCACTGCAGCACCTGCTCCTTCGATCATGGCCAAAACAATACAGCCCACAAAGGCACTGTTGGCCATAGCACGCATGCCACTGCGAGCTGCCAATATACCACCCGTGGCAGCTCCACTTACTATCGAATTCCAAGAGTCTTCCCTCTGGCGAAGTGAGACCATGGCGCAATCCACAATGCTGAAGGTGGCGCCCCAAACGGCGAAGCTCCCGGCAACAGCCGGTGTACGCATCTTCATCAAATCCAATCCGCCGTGTAGGCCGCGCAGCAAACCGCTCGGGGAGTTGCGAAAGCCCGTGGCAAACTGAAACAAGCCCCCTCCAAGACTGCCCACCATAAAGGCGCATCCGCAATCCTCTACGATCCTTATAGGACACGGTTCGCGATTGTAATCCATGGTTGCTATTCACTTGTATGCTATTTTCCGGTCACGTGTAAATTCGTGTGTGTTTCGGAAGGAAATTTTTCAGAACGGAAGCTATTTTGTTAGCCAATGACACTTGGATCTGTTTTAATTTGATGAAATGTGGAGATTGATGAAAGTAGTGGGAGGGAAATGAATGTTTATATGTTATCAAGGACACAACTGTGTCCGAATGAAAGTTGGCTTTGACGTGTTTCATGATCTTCCAGGTTAACTGAATTTTCTGCTTCAGGTATATTGCTTTTTTAGTGCTCGTAGTTAAAAGAAAATCTCTGTTTTCTCCAGTTTTCGCAGCTTATACTAAAATATTTCCTTACACATTTACCCGAGTTGTATTTTAAAACCACCTCGCACTTGAAATTCAGTTTGCAATTTATAGAACCATCTTGGCGACAAATCGAAACTCGTAGGCCCAGAGATTAGGCCACAACATGTGCATTCTCATCGCTTAAGGCCCCGGCCCGCCCGGAGGGATCCTCACCTGCATATCGTGGCAATTAGCGATAAGCGGTTACGTGCTCGCTTCGCTGAAATGACAAAAACTAAATAAAACATGACAGTACACGGGCTCGTAAAAGTGCTATATTGAATAAAGATTCAAGTTTACGATTGTTTTGATCATTAAAGGTATATCTTAACTAAGGATTGAATAATTGCAGATCACATTGAGGTTGAAGACAACATTCTATGTGGATTTGTTCTACTACTACTGTGTTTCAAACTAAGTTTAAGACAGATTTTTATCTAGGCAATTTTACTCAATTTTCTGAAATTCGTATAACCTAATTAACTTAAGAAGTTTTAATATATTATTTTGTTGAAAGAAAGAAAGTCTTAACTTAATGGAACTTACCATTACAAGATCCCTTCACTGCTTTTAATCTTCTGTCTGAAATTTAAATATCATGAAAGGGTATAATAAAAATAAGATCAAATTAAAAGTAAATATTATTTCGAGGTTTGGTGTGTACTATAGTGTAAGTACTTGAGTAAACACTGATGAATTTCTATGTTTATCCTGGTTCTCTACTCTCTCTTTGTTATAATTACGCCAAACAACTGCACATGCATACAAACGCGGGACTGCGATTAGATTGCCTCTGGATTGTTCACACTCCAGCGCGAGATGTCACCTCTCCGGCAAAGTGTTTACCTTTGGCATTACGTGCCCGGGAATCGAATGCATATGGCGGCCGCCAGCAGCGATCCGATAGCTTTAGCACCTGCAATCGCACTCTCAGTCGCATTTCCCGGACAGACGGACGGACAGACGGCGCTGACTTTGTAATTATTCTGTTGCGCAGTTCTCTGGCGTCCGAATTGTTGATACTCGCTTATTTATTTGTTTATTTTTTGTTGTTGCTGTTGTACACACCGGCATTAAAAGATACAACAAATATTCAGCGGGCACAATATAGCAATTCTTTCGCAATTGTTGGGCGTAATGACTTCCAGTGAATCCGGCTGAATCATCAATAACACTCGTAGACACAGTAAATGCTGAATGTTCTAAAGAAACTTTACATTATATTACAAATGTGTATTTTTTTTTTATTATTTGTCAAAGAAATAAATACAATTTCTGATCGATTATAAGTTGTATAGACCTGTTTTAATTTGAAAATTCAAAATACAACCAGTTCTTATTCTCAAAACCTTAAGATCATGAAAACCTATTTATTATTTAACAATAATTATATAGATTTTGTCAGTAAACAAGAGGCAATATCCGATTTTGTATACCTCCTACCCCTTCTATTTGTGAAACCCAATTATTTACCTTTAAAGGGATAATTTGCCCACCAGTGTAATGAGGGTTTCCGGCTCCCCGACGACTTTCTTATCGCCAAATGTGGGTGCTCCGGTGGCGGGAGGTGGGTGGTCCGTTCGCCTGGGTGGTCCCGAGCGTTTTGCGTACGTGCCGGGAATACGCAAGCGTGTCGTCCAAATCGTGTTATCAGCATTATAGCGATTGCCAAACGACTGAGATTTCAATCTGCCCCCGAGATGTGTGTTGTTCTTTATCAAACAATTAGCAGTCAGCGCGACGTGATCTCATTTTCTGGGGTTTGCAAAATTCCGACATTGTTTATAAATGTGTTAAATTCGCTGGTTTGCCTGTCAACCACTATCCGGCAAAAATAAACAACACTGTTGCGCAAAACTCGCTAATCAACGAAAGCCCGAAACCCGCATTTATCCGAGATGGGTCGACTTTAAAAAGGCACATAGATATAGTTAGTATACACTTATGTATTTGTATATATTTGATAAGAAAGTTTAAAAACCAGTCCCCATATCAATTCGTTTGCATTCTGTGGGTCTCTGAACTGCTTCAATATATTCATTCTATTGCCAAGCCACACCTTTCTATGGAAATTCCTTTTGCTTAAATCTAGGTATTTCAAAATATTCGACTTTTCCAGAAGGTAAAAGTGTTATGGCATTGCGTCGACTTCGAAACTAGCAATTAATTCGAATTAAAAACACCAAGGGCGCAACCAAAGTGTTATAAATTTATTGTGTATAACATAGTTATGTACCTTAAATTTGTTCTCCTTTGCTTGCATTTCTTATAAGAAAACGATTGAGTGTTTTATTATCTAAACTTGGACTACAAGATACTCAGAATTTGGTTAATCATAAAGGTCTGGTATGACCCAATTATTTGATTTTCTGGTAGATTGTTAGCTTAGAACTGTTATACTCAAATATTTCCGATTCCTTTCTTAAAGGGCACTAGACAATTTAAAAATAAATGCACACCTGTCGCGTTTGATTATTCGGCGAAGAAGGTAGGGAACAAGAGTGTTTTTATATTAAATACACTAAAAATAGCCCTAAAAGTGCCTTCAGGGGCGTATTCACATTATTTTACATTACAGGTAACTGAAAGTGTACACATAAATCTGCAATCATTTTTAAATAGTTATTCTTTTATATAAAGTGCCTGTTTGTTTCCCATTTAGTTGTCCGTCCTTGAAAGTATTGGTTGTCTCTAAAATTCTAATTCTGCAATTGAAGCAGGCTTTAAGATGGAATACAACGATAGATCTCGAAACAGACGGCAAACCAAGGCAAACGCAAGCCAAAGCTGAAACGCGCTACGTAGGCAGACGCACGTCATCAAGGTCGTCTGCGACTGCCGCGCCCCTTCAACCGTCTCTCCTCCCACTCTGCCCCATCGTTTTCCTGCCGCTCTCAGCGAAGGGCTGTGGTACACGTGCCGCAGTCACTGTCGTCGCACGTAATACATCACAGACAAAGGGCCAAAATCGATCATTAAATTACACACCGACAATGAATGTGCGTGTGTGTGTTAGTCACATAGCCAGTTCAAAATTGTATGCACTCAAAAAATATGGTAGGAGGTCTAGCAGAAAAGTTTATTTTTTAAAGTATTTGATAACAAAATTTGAACTATTTATTTTAATGGATAGATAAAGTATCTGCTAAGATGATTTGATTTTCTGCCGGATCTATTAAGCCTTTTTTGACATTTTTTTTTTATTGCATGAACGAAGAAAACCGATTTACTCTTACAAGCTTTTGTAGGCGAGAAAAGTTAAAAAACTGCCTTGCCGTTTATCTCAGTGTACGGGTGTGCGTGTGCGTAGTTGAACGTTTGTTGCTCCGACTTTGAACTGGGCCGTTGACCCAATTGTGCGGCCCGTACATTCGCATAGCTTCCGCATGGATCCGATGTTCTCTAGCTCATCTTGGGGCTGGTATTCGCAAAGCTTTTTTCCCACCAAATACTTTGTATCAAACTAATTTTGATATCTTGCCCCCCTTGCACTCCCTTTGCAGGCACCGGGCCTTTTTCTAACGCTCTTGGCTACCGCATGTGCGTGTGGTTTTCTGCCTGGGTGTTTGTGTACGAGAGCGCGCTGGCATGTGCGTGTGCTGGGCCTGTGATGGTGTGCGTGCTGGGCTACGTGACGATTGTTGCGCTTGTCTTTTCTGACTTTTCGCTGCTTTTCCTCCTATTTTTGGTTTTCTGTTTGCATTTGCTTTGTGTTTGCGCCGTGTTTGCTCTGTTTTTGAAGGGCAAGCGGAAGGAGTATCTTCCTCTGTCTCGCGCAGCTTGCAAATTTGATCTGATAAGGAATAATCGCGACGCCTGTCACTGTTCACATCAGCGATTGCCATCGTCCCCCCAATTTGCACGTCCATTTCGCTTTGATTCTTATCAGTCGCTGCGTTTTCAATTTCTTTTTGCTTTTTTTTTTACTATTTACTCACACTTAGCTGCTTATCGCCTTAAGCGCCTGCTTCTTCTTTCTTTTCTTTTTCAGTCCCCCGCTTCTCTCATAGAAACGGAGAAAGAGAGAAATGCTCAATAGTGATGCCAGTGATGCGGTATTTAGCATTTAAAATAACGAATCCGATCTGAAATAAATTGTGCATAAAAGTATCTTTTGTAAATGTGGTTTGAAAAGGGAATTTATGTGAGGGATATTGTACCGAACTTCAGGGGGGGGGGGGGTTTAGAGTCGAACATCCAATGGGATATTTTAATTTTTTTCTAGGCGTTCTTAAGGAAGTTTTAGTGGAATTTAATGAGGTTTTCCTGTCTAAATACTTTTTTAAATCATGTTCTTATAGCGGTTTCCACATGGAAAATTAAGTTCCTGGCCGTCAGGACATTGCTAGAAAAAAAGGTTATGTCATTTTCATAGAACGTTTCCGGGAGATTCCGCCCTTAGTGGAACCAATTTCATTTATACCTTCAAAATGTCCATGATGGCGATAGAGTAGCTAAGGTGTCAGCACTGGCACTTCATTTTCTCTCATCAATCGCTGGTGCTTGGGGCAACAGCAAAGAGCGACCCCTCATTCGGCAAACGAACGTGTACGAGCGCGGTTCGTGTCAGCTCCACATTTAACACTTGCACTAAGTTAACCGCCAGAACGATAAACAAACGTGACTAACGGTGCAAAAACTCACGCAAATCAAAACAAACATCTGCCAGTGAAGGAAAACAAAAGGTGTACAGAAACAATATTAGCAGCTGGCCAACGGCCACAACAAATCCAATCTGCAATTATTCATACCTGCCTACGAAGACGAGTGCAACTACGCGTTGCCCTACACCGCGATATATGATATAGCAGCCGGTGACTCTCCCTCCCGCTCGTTCTCCGCCGGGCTCTCCCTCTAACGATCGGGGTTCACACTCGCATAAAACTCGCCGGTGTTTCAAAACTTTCTTCAGTTGGGCGTGAATTGTTAGAGAAGTCACTCAAAGAACCCTTTTTCTCTAACAAAGAACCCAATAACTAATTCTGGATAACAGAAAAAGGACACTGGACATTGACAAGTGAAAATAAATCTAAAGTGTAGTGCTCGAGTTTCATACTGAGTAATCAAGCCAAAATGATAACATCTACGACAACAGACTACAATAACTTTTTTAAGCATTCGGCACATCCTGCCAATGCGGAGCAGTATTTCCGGGATCTTCTGGACAAGCGGTAAATAAGCAAAACGTACTTGAAAGTGATCATAAGAGTCCCTATAAATGAAACCAATGAGAGAATAACGTGTACAGGATTTGGTCCTTAATAATGGGAACATTAAAATAATAAAAATGAATTTTTTTTTATTTTTTAAGGTTTCGATATCACTTACCATTAAAGAAACATTTGTTAGATAGATAATTCATATTTATAGATTCTTAAATTTATTTTTTGTTGTATTCAAATCAAAACACTTTTTAAAATAAATGTGTTAATAGCATTGACCTAAATTACATCTCTTTTGAATGTCAATAGATAAGGTAAAAAAATTACTGTCCGTTGACTATATAAATCTGCCCAGATTATAGAGTTTTCTCTTGCCGATTTGTGCACTGAATATACATACACTGTTAATTATCAAATTCCGTGGATTATGAATGCCAAAATATAAAACCGGTTAACGGTTTCTATCAGTAATCTTCAATGCCGTCTTGCTTGTATCTCAATCTCTGGGAGCTCTGTGAATTTGTATCTCAACATTAACAGGTTGGCAATACAAAACTGGATAGCTCGATAAAGACGCTCCATGGTCTAGCCCAGGCCTAGGTGTCTCCGTTTCCCCTTTGCCATTCCAGGGGATTTGATTTTCGTCAACCGTACCACACGTTTCGGTAATTCTTTTTTTATTTATTATTATTTTTTTTTTTTGCCACAATAATTTTCAGATTATGACTTTAGTGAACTTTACCGAAAATATTTCATCTCTGTGCTTTATTTATTTATTTTTTCGCGATGTATAACTTTGCTTTGCTTATCCAGAACTGTGCTAACGTCTGGGCCGATCGAAGTGAGTGGGCCAGTTGTGGTCCGCTCAGTTCTGGGTGGCCTACGTGACTTGTTCCCAGCGACTTGTACAAAATTATTGGTTTTATGGGCGCATCATAAAAAAGTCGTAAAATTGTATGCATCGCAATACGGACTGCTCTGTTCTGCTCTGAGGCCCGTAAAAAAGGCTTAAATGCAATGAAACGTTTTCGCTATAATTAGCGAGAAAAGCTCTGCTGTCTGATCCCAAGAATTCAGGGGTTTCCCCAAGGTGACCTCACCGACATGGTATAGTGTAGGCAGCATCTCTTAATTGATTCAAGATTAACGGCCTTGAAAAGTTCGTTCTCTGCATTTATTCCCATTAGATCTCTCGGTTTAATCGATGTTTTTTGTTGCAGCGAACGGCGCTATGAGGATCTGTGCCGGAACATCATTAGCGATATGAACAAGTACGGCCTGTCCGTGGTGGACGACTTCCTGGGCGTGGAGACTGGTCTGAAAATTCTCAACGAGGTTCGGAGCATGTACAATGCCGGAGCCTTCCACGATGGGCAGCTGGTGCAAAACCCCACGCCCGATGTCCCCTCATCGACGGTGCGGGGCGACAAAATCCGCGGGGACAAGATCAAGTGGGTTGGCGGCAATGAGCCGGGCTGCAGCAATGTGTGGTATTTGACCAATCAGGTAGGTTCTTCCTTAAGATTGCAGAATTATTACACTAGTAAATGTGGAATTAATAATTAGAAAGCATCTTTAAATAGCAAAGAATATTTATAATAATTTTAAATATGGCTTAACCTTACACAATTCCTTTCTGTAATCTTTGCCAGATTGACTCTGTGGTATATCGTGTCAACACGATGAAGGACAATGGCATTCTAGGCAACTATCACATTAGGGAACGCACGAGGGTAAGCATTTGACAGAAGAATCCTCTCGGAACTAGCTTAACTTACATTTATCCACTTGTAGGCTATGGTTGCCTGCTACCCTGGATCGGGTACACACTATGTCATGCATGTAGACAATCCCAAAAAGGATGGACGCGTCATAACGGCCATCTACTACCTGAACATTAACTGGGATGCGCGGGAAAGTGGAGGCATACTCCGGTAGGTTATCTTGATTGATTTCCTTCAAGAAAATGTATTCAAATTCGAATTACAAACAGCATTCGACCCACGCCTGGAACTACAGTCGCGGACATCGAACCGAAGTTCGACCGGCTGATATTCTTTTGGTCGGACATCCGCAACCCGCATGAAGTTCAGCCCGCTCATCGCACCCGCTATGCCATCACCGTCTGGTACTTTGATGCGAAGGAGCGGGAGGAAGCCCTGAATCGGGCTAAGCTGGAGAACAGTAAGACGAATAATGTGGCGGCTCAGGTGCAAGCACAGCAGGCTGAGCCCGACTCCACCACCACCCCGCCCACAACAACAACAACAGCAGCAGCAGCCACCTCACCCTCATCCAGTCTGCCGGCCAGCATGTCCACGGGCACGGGAGCACTAAATGCCAACGTGTCGAGCAATTCCTGCGCTGCTAGCAGTGAAATATGCACGTAACCCTTGCTGGCACCGCAGCGGAAGGCCAACCAAATAGTGTAAATTACTTCCAACCAAACACACATACACACATGTAAAAAGCTAGTTAAAACTAATTTATACAGCGGGTCGGGCCACAAACAGGCCCGATGCGAAATCGCAAAGTGAATCAAAGCTCCTTTAGTCGCTAAGCCTTCTAGTTGTATTCTCTAAGTCGTATCCTTAGTTATTCTCGCATTAACCCCTAGCTTACTGCCTTGTCAGCGTCCGAGTTGATTGTTTATTAATTTTTAGTTTGTTGCATCTTTGTCAGGACCCTTTGCCTAGCTCATTCTTAGTTTTTGGCTGCCAAAGTATTATACCTAACGAGCAGTGATCGATCCTGCATCCATAACCATAGCAACAGTAGTCGCGCGACCCTCATTGTATTCTATCTCAAAATTATTTAACAAGCCAGCAGGTCGCTGGCACACCACTCAATCTGTCGACTCTCATGCATCTAGTTAGAAACACACATTTTTATATCGTTTACATTTGAAAACAAGCAAAAATATACACATGTCTATCGGAAATCTGTTTCCTTGTTATCTCTAAATTATAAAGTATGTATATTTATGGCATATCTATATATATGTATATTTTTCTATTAAATGAAAGCCTGAGCAAATAAAATGTCTTTGCATTTTTTATATTTTTAATTTTGAATTTAATTTCAATCAAACAAACTTGAAAAAGAATGCCTATAAAATCAATTTCTCCTGGAAAAAGCTCGGTAATTAAAGTAAAAAAAAATTATTAAACGGCTAGGAGTAAATTGAGGCGACATATTTAGGGTGGAGATTCCAGAGAGAAAAGCTAGGCTGTATAACTTCAAAGGCAGGGAAAAACTCGTAAGTATCGTCGACGGCCAACGATCGATAGTGTTTACAGTGCTTAATATTAGCATACTTTCAGGCACTAGTTTGATGATACGTGGCGTCATTGGATAAGTGATTTAGGGTGAGTATTAACTGTTTTAATAATAATATATAATACGAATACTTAATCTCCCCTTGCTGCCTTAACCGAGCCCAGAAGGCAGCAGTGGAAATATAAATTTTTCCGACTTATTTATAACACTTTATAACAGTGATTTGTTCCCCAAGATAAAGAAAACATTATTTGATATTTGAATATACATTTTATTTTTCAGAAAAGTTGTTCATTTTTGTAATGACTTTACATTTACATATAGTATATATTTATATATATGCATGTGTATATATATATTCTCCTGCCGCTCTGCTCACGTGTCTTTCTGTATGTTTGTTTCATTTGTTTCGCTTTTCTTGGAATGCAATATTATAGGTACGATACAAGTTGCACACATGAATTAATCATTAATCCGATATCTATATAATATTTAGAGTAAATGAAGAACAACGAATGCATTCCATTCAAACCAAACCGAATCGAACCGAACCGAACAACCAAGGCAAACGTTCGAAATCTCGATTGGTTTTTCAACAATTACACTGATCAATATCGCTTGCAAATATGCGTAGTACTTGGCCTCGGCCTGGATAATCCTAGCCGATTTCATCTAGATACTTGATTCGCTCTCCAAAAATATATATGTATATATATTGTATGTAGGTAGATATATGCATCTCGTATATACACACACGACTGATTTAGGTAATGGCTGCTGCTCTCGTCGTCGTCGATTACTCCCAACTATTTTCACTGATTCAATCTGCTGGTAGAAAAATAAACACCTGCTGCATGCACTCCCTCTCTACGTCCTTTGTAAAATCCCCTGTCCCCCTGCTCGCCCTATTCCTTTACATTAGCTATGTATATGTGGCATGAGCGCCCTTAGTAGTGGCATGGATATAGATAGAGGTGCTCCGTCTAAGTGGATTTTATACAATCGTTCGGTTCTACGATCAGCATTCTATAAGGGTGAAACGGAAACAAGCGGGAGATCCAAGGGCTCCAAACAATCGCAAATCGATGTGTCCCTAGATAAGTAAGTACATATATGTATATTGTATATCTGGCGCATCTAGCTCTGGCACAATATGCCTACATATCCTGAATATCTGCCTCGAATTGTGCGAATTACATTTGCTTAATTTTCGGTGCACAACAACTAGTAGAAACGCTTGCAAACTACTCAACATGGGTAATGTGGCAAAGCACTGGCTGGAAGTGCAGGCCATCTCGGTTGGGGGATAACTCCACACTAAGTAACTGGCCGCTCGGCTGCGGCATACATATTACACAGATACTAAGCACTTATATTGAAAGCACAACACAAACTCAAGGGTAGCAGAACTAGCGGCATCAATATTATCAATAATAATCATGCATTGATGGCCCTAACAATTGTCTGCTGCTGCAACAACATTACAACATTATGTGCGGCATTTGCTATTCAGTTATCGCTTGGTATATGGCACCAGTCTACAATGTAATTGACAGAAGTTACAATTTAAAATTATCCTCATTAATTTCGCGTTGGTTTCGCATATATTTCTTTTTTTTTTCATTTCTGTTCAACGCATAACAAAATATCTACGAATTTAACAACATAGTAGTTCCCATAGGCTACAAAATGAATATACCTAGATTTTCATATATAATCCATTAATGCTTTCAGCTGTGTTTCTTGGGGTTCCTGTGTGTCTGTCTGAGGAGCTGTGTGTTGTATCGAGTGAGACATAATTGACTGGTTTGTCAACGAACTAATCTTCGGTATACATATTAATATTTAATGATATTCTGCTCGGCCTAGAACGAAAGCCTCATTGCGGGTTGTTGGTATTCTGGTATGAAGTTAATACCTCTTAGTAAACGCATTTTGGTCTCAAGATTTTTTTAAATGAAGTTCGCGCATAGTTTGAGTGAGTTAAGCTAATCGATCTCTCTCAGTTAGTGGTTATCATAATTTTTGCTCAGTAAACAAGCCTGTCTCTCTAAAGTCCTAAAAAGAAAGTCTTCCGTTTTCACAATACAACAACAGGAATTTCAACTTGATTCTCATTTGGGTTCAATGCGTGTCGTGAGGGGGGAGTTAATACATTATATCAAAGACAGTATAATAATAAGAAGCGTAACGCCATACAATCAAGTGCGCCGACTCTAGAGCTCTAGACTTATAAGCCTTTAAGCGAAGGGGCTTCAATATCGTCGCTGGACATTTGTATAACATGTATGGGCGTTACGCATCTTATAGTTATATTGTCTTTGGGTATACTTTGTGTGTTTGGTTGGGCATGCATATCAACTTACACACAACTACACAAAAATTGTCTTTCAAGATCGTTTAAATAACATCTAAAAACATCCGGCGTGAGTCTCCAATATAGTTCACCATTTACTTAATTTCTCATATGTATATTTCCGTATTTGTTGGGACTAGGGGGCGGTGCGTGCAAAGTATCAGCTCTAAATTTCTCTAAATTGTTGCGTGCTAAAGAGGGTTCTCTGGGTTACGGGTTTGGATTATCTTTACAGTTACTCAACATTCTTCTTCGGTTTCACAATTGTTTTCTTGTTTCGTGTGCGTTGGCTTTGTGAGTTTTTCATTTTTAGTTTATAAACCTTTACTCCGATGAAATGAAATGTTTTATATACTTTATCTTTTTGGTTTTTGTTAGTTTCGAACTCTGTTCTGTGTAAAATATCAGCAATTTTGTTTCGTTTGTTCTTTCAAATACATTTATCATCCAGCGCGTCTTGTGTGTGTTTTCTTCTAATATTTAGAATATGTTTCTGTTAGATTTTGGGAGGTTGTTACAACGTTTACAATACACACACACATCGACTGAAGGAAAGTTCGGATGGGGCGCAAATTCACTACAAAAATTACACTTACATTTACCTAGATTCGTTTCTACCATTGTACATTTATATATCATTTATGTATATCATTTATTTATAATTATACTGAAATTGTATCTCAAAAGGGATATAAAGCCATTTAAGTTTGTTGGTTTGATCTCGATCGCCTCAAAACCACTTCCACCAGCAGCAGCTCCCCCCGATGCTCTGATCCTGCTGCGGAAATATAGTGTCTATGTGTGATTTCTGTTGGAAAAACTTACTTATCTACAAATCTTGACGGCTCTGGGACCTTTTCTAATAAAAAATCATAGCACACCTACGGGGGCGGCGACGCAATACATGTGTGTGTGTAGTTTCAAGCGAATATCTGGGTCTCTGGGGTGAAGTAAAACCTCTGCTTTGGCCAGTTTTGTTGTATAATATTGTGTATTTCATTCTGGTGTTGTTTCTGTTTTTTTTTTTTTAGTATAATTGCATAAAAGTCAACATCATTAGCATTAAAATAATCGTAATTAAATATATGTATATCGGTGTACAACTAAAAAATATAACGCTCGCTCTCAGCAGCTCCTTTCGTCGGCACTTCCTCTACATGTATATAAAAGTCAATTCTTTAAGGTTTATCCTCGCTTTCAGTTTCACTCGCAATTAGCATTGAAATGCTTACACTTTTGCACTAAAAATTATATCGACATTCTTTTTATTTCTTTCTTTTTCTCATTCTCAACTTCTGGGCTCGCCTATCCGCACACTCAAACAAATGAAATTAAATTCAAACTGAAATCAATCGAGAGAACTAAACGCGAAGTAGATCAAAGACTGCAAGCTCGCATCTCTCTCTAAATATGTTTGTTGCTTCTCACAATTTAATGATTATAATTTTCGATAATAAGAACTTAACTTAAATGTGTGTTTGTGTGGCGTGTGTGGTGCTACAATGCATGGAGATGGGTGGTGATGACCTCTGAATGGATGGGCGTGTGCAGCTAATGCTATCCTCAATTGTTTTCGCTTTAATTTCCGTGTCGTTTGTCTGCCTTTCGGGTTGGTTTTCTCACGTCTTCTCACGTTTTCCTTTTGTTTTTGTTTAAATCTAACACATAATTTAGTTGCTCTTGTTTAATAGTATGTATTATAAAAACTAAATAATTAATACGTTCCAACGCATCGCTAACTCGCAGCATCTAGCTTCCAAGAACATGCATTTCCATCGCCTGCTCCATTTGTAAGTTGTGTTTTTGGTGTGGTTGTGGGACTGTTCTGTTCTGGCGGATCAGCTTTTGACATCGTTCTCAGGTTGTTGGTTTTAGTACAAGTACATATAATTATTTAAATAGG
The DNA here is from genome assembly GCA_018904815.1 of Drosophila ogumai. NCBI lineage: Eukaryota > Metazoa > Arthropoda > Insecta > Diptera > Drosophilidae > Drosophila > Drosophila ogumai. Next base: position 52,953 of record JAEIIJ010010040.1, on the reverse strand, counting down.
TAGGTGTAGGGAGTGGCTCGCTCTCCTCCTTAAATATGCTTTTGTTGTTGACAACAGAAATTCACTTAAACAAATGCCCAGCATTCGAGTGTTTTGATAACAAAGTCTTCTTGTGGCGCCAGTGGCTCGTTGCCGTATGTGCTGCAATGCTGCGACCGTCCCTGGTTCAGATCACCGTCCAGCCACAGACCGAAGCGACCACTGAGAATTGAAATATGAATTAGCAAATACTCAATAAACAATTATCCATTTCACACTCACTCTCCGGCGCCAATCGAAAGGCTCTCCATGTTGCCCTTGATGAAGTACATGTTCTCGCCAGTCCAATGGAACACCTTGAAGCTGGGGTTGAACTTGTAGAGCAGGGACTCGCCGGTGCCGTAAAAGTGATCCGACACATGCAGCGAGCAAGAGGTCAGGGCACCGAATACCTGAAAATATCAGGAAATTAAAGGGTTGTTATTAAAATTTTAAATAAATAAAAAATTGTCAAAAACTGAATTTTTTCAGAAATTTACATATTTAAATAGAGAAGAAAAGTCCGATACATATATTGACAAAAATACAGAAAATTGACGTTTTCTGTCATCCCTAATCTGTCCTTATCCAAATTCATCTCTCTCAGGGCTCGTTAACTGCCTTTTACTGACTCGAAGTAATTAATAAGGCATATGTGAGTGCATATTTCTCGCTGTTCGCTATAAAATTTGTTATGAATGCACTTTGTTGAACTTTAGAAAGTCGCTTATTCACTTATTAAACTGGTATTGAAGAAGAATTTGTCTAATTAACATTTCGAGGCAATCAAAACAAAATACAATTTTTCTTAGCATGATAATAAACTTAATTGCAGATACAAATGAGTCAGAGATTAGGTGGAGATATATTTTTGGCTTATATAGTATATTTTATTTAGAAAACTTACATTGTGCTCTGTATCCTCGATGACAATCAGAACTGGACTCTCCAGACGCGCCATTTTGCGGTAGAGGGAGTTCAGTGCGAAACCATGTTGCGATGTGCTGAAGATGAGGGACCAGGAGTAGCCCTCGGCTCTGGCTGGCAGATGTGAGCAGAGCTTCTCGCTGCAAGTCGAAAAAACATTGTTAGTTTGGCTTCTAAAAAAAAGTATTCCAAGATGATACTCCTGGTCAATGGCAGCTCAATTAAAAACATTCAAAAATTCCAGTCAAGGTTTAGATTTAATTTACTTAAATGAGTTGTGATTATAACTTACCGGTGCTCCTCTGTGAGGATTTCTGTCTTGCCAATCAGATCTGGTATGGGGAAGTCCAGGTCAAAGGAGCCGGTGGCAAAGAGTGAGGTCTTGCGATATTCATCTGTGCTCATGGACAGCACCTGGAGAACGATTGATGAGATAGCAAAATATTAGTTAAATAGGTCTAATTTCCATGGTTAGTAACCAGAAAACATAAGCTAATTGGTAACTTAAAAGATATCAATATCAAAAATTCCAAATACAACTCAAAATACATGTCAAAGAGTTATTTAAATACGTTTCTGCTTTTTTTTTTCTTGGGAGGTTGTTGGGTTTAGATTATACATTTGAGTGCTGTGCTTTGGTTAACTGGTTTTCTGGGTTTTCATTTGAACGTTTTTATTGCGGTGTGCAGTGCTAGTTTACAGTGTCTATTGGGGTATTGGTTCTGTGGGGTCCCTTGGCTTTTGGTTTCAACTCTAACTACAAATGAAAAGAGCTCGCTTGGCATCGGCACACTAGCTGAGTGAACGAAAATGAAAGAATAACAACACTTAGATAGCGGAAAGATGTTATTTTACAATGCTGAAAGATGTTCCGTGAAATAGGGACAGTTTCAGGACTTCTTAGGGATTGTTTTGAGTTTTAAAGACAATTCCTAACCCTAGCCCAAGGTTACAAACAAAAAAAATTGACATTTTCGTACTTGAGCGTACATTTTTAATATACTTTCAGTTATTTTGCAATTACGAGACAAAGGATTTATCCAGATGCGATCTGGCCTTGATTTGGTAAACTTGTATGGATTTTGATAGCCCTAAATGAGAGAAGACTCCATGCACCTTGTCCGGTTGGCTTGGGTTGGGAATGACGACACAGATGAACTACGGAATAGCACATTTGCAGACGGCAGGACGACAGGTCACTATGGCTGGTTAGTAGCTATTGAAGGCGCGAGTACCATACTCGGCGGGAATAGCGGGTCCGAGACGCTGGACAGCCGACTTCCTGTCATACTCCGAGGGCATTTCGATATCGTTCTCAGGATCCAAGTCCTCCGGCTTGATCGGCCTGTGGTCCCGCCTCTCGCCCTTGGTAGTGGTCATGCGGCCTACGATGGACACATTCCTGGAACGCGCCTTCATCTCAGCCTGTCTGCGGTTCTTGTCCTGCATGGTCATCTGGTACATCGAGCGCTGGCGCTGCGGCCCGCTGGCCATCACGCGATTCTGCTTGACAGCACTGGGGGGCTCGACTTCCCTGGGTTCTTGCTCCTGGTGCCGGCTCCAAGATTCGTTCCTACTCAGGTCGTCATTGTCATCCCGCTGGCGCTCCCCCGTCTCGTTTGGAGTCGACGCGTCCGACTCGCCAAGCCCCCCAAAGAAACGGGGGGTGGCCAACCGTTTGGTGCTCATCCTCGCGGCGGAGCGTCTCTTGCCCGGCTGCATCAGCACACTTCCGCGGGCTTCACTGACTGCCCGCGGATTAAGCTGGGGCGTCGGGTTCACCGAATCCACCAATTGTGGGGCCCTCCATTTCTGCGCGTGCGTCAAGTGCTGGAGTCCGGCGAACTTCTGGTTGATCACTTGCCGCGAGGCACTGATCAGCGCGTCGTTGCTTCCGATGCCAGCGGAGGACTCGTAGTGGAGCTCGTCCATTCGCCCCTGCGCCCCACGCCGGGTTCCTCCGAGGAAAGCCTGCTTCAGTAACTCCCTCTCGGCGGGGGGTTGCTCGTACAGCGAATCGGGCTCCTCGTCCTCAGCTCTTGGGATGCCCCTGGCGTTCGTGAAATCTGCACGCGTGGCCCTGGCTATGGCCACATCCATTAGTCCATCATCCGAGTCCTTTTCGTTGGTTGCCTGGGGCACATAACGAATCTGCGGCGGACGCGGCTCAGAGATCCTCTCCTGGGCATTAGAGCTGTACATGCTTGACAATTGGCCAGTCTTGGACTTGGGATTGAGCTGTTGGGAATGTGGTGGCTTGGCCAGGGTCTCGCGATTGCGGGCGGCCACATTTGCCGCATGACTGGATAATCCCATGACCAACTGCCGGCGACGTGGCCTGTTCTGACGGGCCTCCAGGTCCAGCTCCTCTGGGATGCCATCGTGCTCACTTGGCATGGACTTGTAGGACATCGGATGGTTCCAACCCTGCATCGGATCGGCATTGGGCTGTTCTTGGAGGTCACGCCTGTCATGGCGATTGGGATTGCAGTTTAGCATGTGGCGCGTCTCGTCGTCCACAACCATAAGCTCCTCCTGGATGGAACGGCTAATGTCTCTAGCCGCCTGGGTGGCCAAGCCTCTGCCGAAAATCGGCGACGTATTGTACCCTCGCTGGGTGGCCGACAAAGTGGTCCTGTTGTTGCGGAAAAAGGTTTCCGTCTTCGAATCCTCCTCCCACTGCTGCTGCTGCGGCTTCTTAAGTCCACTGCTCATACAGCGTCGGGACGAAAAACCGCTCGAAGTGCTCTTCAGGCTGCTTGAAGAGGAGAACTGCCGAGTTTTGCCGTAGGTCTTGTAGGCGGGCAGCTTCGAAGAATCGGAACAGCGGACCATGCCCTGCATCTGGTTGACCAGCGTCTTCTTTACGCCGATCACTTTGCGGGGCAGAACCCTCTCGGAAGCCCTTTGGGCAATCCTCTGATTGTGATAGAAACACTTGAAGGACGAGGGCACCGGATAGATGTACAGATTGGCGCCACGCTGGGCAAACTTGCCCAGGCTTAACGGATGGCTACTCATCGCGACAACTGTGAAAAACGCTTCAATTTGGACAGTAACTTGTAAAAGCAGAGCACGCGAATTTATGGATTGCCCGACACTAATGGATGCTTCTCGGGGGCTGCAACAAATTGTTATCGTCGAAAACAAAACCCGTTTTTGGGTTGATAAATACAAATTTTTAGATTGAGAGCTCTGTACTCGGAACGGAATGAAATAAAACAACGACTAACACGTAAATGGCAGGAACGAAAGCCCCCTATGACACTAGCCAAAAATGGTAACACATTGCCTGCTGGGATCCCAACCAAAAAGGGGAATGTTTCACAAGTATTTCTTAAATTTGCTTAACTAAACCTAAATCTTGCCACTCTCACCGGACAACTTCTTCGCCGCGGATCCCTGTGATGTTGATGCGTATAGTGCAACTTTCTTAGCTTTTCGTGTAATCCCATGATGGACAACCGTTTGATTGAGGCTCCTCGAAAGAACTAAGCACAGTCACTGCCAACCAGTGCGTATTTGTGCCTCACTCGCATTTAATTTCAATACAATCTAATCTAGCGAAACATCTCAATTTTTGATCGAACCAAAGCCACCCATGTTTCCATGATAGCGCCCAAAAGCTACGAGCTACACCTTCATGTGAAATTCATTCTGACTAATTCGTGGGTGCTTACCCAGTGCGGACTTTGTTTTAACTTGTTATTTATTATTATTATATTTTTTTTGGGTTGTCGCAGGGTGTGAGATACTCACTGTTGGCATTGACAGCGTGTGAACATTTCGCCAGTGACGTCAATGATTGTGCTAATTGTCACCGCATTGCTTGAACACGATTAATAACGAAAATAAACTTAAACCCAGAGAGGCGATTTGCATATGAATACATCCCGTGAAAAGGAGTTCCAGTGCCGCTTTTGCATAACTTTGGGCAACACCCACACAACACCTGGAATTCGTGAGATCACTCCACATTCCCAAATTCAACCGAAAGTCAAGGCAGGCAGAGCATCGTTCGACGCTTCGGCCAACTTTAATGGCCGTGATTCGAGCATTAGCAAGTCTAGATAAGGCAAAGAGACAAAATACTATAACCGCTTTTTTGTCACGAAAGTAATTTGGAAAATATTCGTACTCTATATATTCGTATTTCGGCGTCGCAGTTGGGGGGCCTGATTACATCTTGATCATCGCTGTGATTGATTAACTTCTGGTGGGACCCTCGAGTTGAAGGACCGCCGGGAGTGCCTTGACTTTGATTCGCCATAGAGTGGCGTTATAGTGGGCTTTAAATCAATTATGAATGAGCCCCCCCGAAGCAGACTTAGACGACGACCGACCTCGCCTGCAATTAGTCTGATATAAAATCTGCGATAAAGCGGTCGTAGAGATATTCCACATCAGTTGAGCTGCTCGGAAGGTCACGAATGCTACTCAATTTGGGTCAGTGAAATAGATCGGAAACGCATTTGAACGCCAGACAGCCGTCATATATACATATTTTTGCCAACAAAATGACAACAAAAGAGTCCCAGTAATTGAGGCGTGACTGCAATTTTGCGGATTGCCCGCAACAATTAAAAACAGAACGCAATTTCACCAGACAGACAAACAAATTAAACAAACGATTTTCAACGCACTTCAACGAGGGTCAGTTTTAAATCGCAGATCGGGGCATTCAAAAAAGGAGAGAGAGAGAGGAGCCTCAGCCAAAGTCAAACGTCAATGACAGGTTTATATATTTATATATTTGCTGAGCACTTCAAAACACGGTCTCAGTTGGGCCAGAGCTGTGCTCGCCGTTGAGCGTAAAGTTAATAACCAAATATATTGTTCAGAGCCACATATGTGTATTGAACAGCTGGGAAATCACATGAATCATGTGTTCGTGCCTGCACCAATGATATTGTTTTTGTTACCTCGCGGTCCAGTCCATGACTGACAATCAATTCGCACATCTTCATGTAGTTTTCGGCTCTCTCTCTGGGTCTGTTGTCACTTTCAATCAATTAATTTATAATTTCTGGGTTCACAGAAGCTGCACACAAAAACACGCGCGGAAACGCAAATCACAGGTGTCGTATGCGCAATATCAAGTATACGCCACTTGGGCACGTGCTCGGCCCAGTTTGTTGATCGAATCTGATTCTGATTCTGAATCTTTATCGTCCGTTGCTCTCTGAAAATATGGCTAAGATGCTGCGTGGGTGTAGCCGTAACCGTAAACGTAACTCCACCGACTCTGACCGACTTTAAAAACCAACTGGCAGCTGGCTCAGTCCAACCGTTTTTATTGGCCGCCAGCGAAAATTTATTCATTTGCCGCTCGCTCAAATTAACTCAACTCAAGTCGTGAGTTTGCTCAGAGCGGGAGAGCAAGCGAATGGGATATATTATAATAAATATATATATGGTATATGGAGACACCGGGCTAGTATCAAGTTTTGGCCTTTGGAGATCGGGAACGGGGAGTAACGACAGCTGAATTAAATAAAATATACCAATGTGGAAATATAGTAAAGAACAGTGACAAATTGCTCACGGTTGGATTCTATCGAATGCAAACTTTTCGTGCCGTTCATATTTATATATTGATTGCATTGTACATAAAGCCAACAGGCAGGCGACTGGGGAAAAGTGTGTCAAATGTTTAAGCGGTTCTGCCGTTAAATTGGGAGTTATGAAAGCAGCGCCAAGTGTGCAAAGACCTTACAAAACACATTTGTTTAGAAGTCAATTAAATTAAATGTCAGTTGATATTTATGGCCACATGAAACACATGAGCAAGGGATCTGGTTGAAATATATATAAAACTTACATACGATCTTTAGTTCGATTTTAAACTTTGATTAAACCTGAAAAATTCTACCAATATTTACTGCATTCTCTATTCCTCTTAATAATTGATCTTTAAAGTAATTTTATTAATAAATAGCTCTTTCAGTTTTCTTCATAATCTTTACTTTGAGTCACTCGATCTCTGAAAGAAAATTAAACTTCCTTAAAGACATTTCCCCTGTTGACAAGGTCCATAAACATAAATTAAACAACCAGCAGCAAGCTGCTATCTTTACGATGTTTGCCAGAAATCATTGCCTGCCACTTGGCTGGGCATCTTAAAAACAGTAGCACTTCAGATAAAACCTATTAATATACACACACACTTTAGTAATTAATGTTTACGGCTTCTTTGTAAGTCGGGGATCGTAAAAACAATCAAGCAGGGAAGAAAATAATTCCCAAGGGTGTTTTCCCCTTTTCCCGAGTAGTTTCAGTCACGACTTTGGGCTTTCGCTTGATTTTCATTTGTTTAGAAATATGCGCACAACAAGATTTGCTATTTGTTTTTGTTCACCCTGTGATGCAGATAAGATACTACCTACCACACAGAGTCATTATCGCTGATCTATTTATAATAATTAATTAAGAGCACTTTATGATTGAATGGCAGCAGCTTTAAAATTGATTTTCAGCAAATCTGACGGGGCCATCGGAACTTGTGAAGGTGAGACTGGGGTTCTTTTAGTGGTAAGAAGGTGAGTTTTATTCGGAAAATTATCTATATTTTATATTAAAACTGGTGTCGAAAATTTAAGGACTAGTGTCTCTTATAAGAATCTTTTGAGTTGTGACATCGCAAGACAAGTCAAGTCCACAAAACACTATGATATCTAGAACTTACAAATGTATTTTATCAATGATTAATATAATTATTTAGGAACATAAAAGGTTTATTTCTTTGCAATTTTTTGAAAGACACATTCTATCCTTGTCAAGTCACCATTTTTAGAACTTGTCTTGTGTTTTGTCAATGTTTTTGAACTCTTCTAAGAACTAACAATATTTTAAGGTTTTTAAGGGATCACTACAACTAATTTTTAGCTATTGACACGTACTTTGGTTTGGGGAACGGCGGCGAACATGTTCTGCAACGGTTCTGCATCAACTGGTTTCTCCGGGCCCCAAAAAGTTCACAGTAAGTGGCAGAAAGTGGAGACCAAAGAACCGGCCCCAAAGCCAGAGCCGAAACCCAAAACTAAAAGGCAGTGAAGCCAAATGAAGCGATGTAAGGCGAGAGCGAAGAGGAAGCAGTAGAAAAGAGCTTACCGGGCAAACGAGTATTGAGACCTGATGGCCGCGAAAGAGCCAGCAAAACAAAGGGGCCAACAAGAAGAACGGTGGACGAGGCAAATGCGAAAAATGCGAAAAAGCCAAGAGATATGCTAATTATGCATGCGGAATAATTTCTGCCTCGTTGTGTGCGGGTTAAGGCAGTGCTCTTCTAGCCACTGCAGCCGGTTGGCGGGTTAAGGGGAAGGCCGCCAGGTAATCGAGGTGTGTGAGAGGCTTGGCCTGGGAAAGGTGCGACGCGTTATGTTATGGAAAAAGTTTATCGTAATATATCAGCATACGAATGCTCTTAGTAATTATCGCTTACTTTGTATTTATAGAAGCAATAACAAATCTATCAGAAATACAGATTTAAACCTTAAACCCTTTAATTTACAACTTCAAAACAAAAACGTACACACAATTAACATGATTTATCGATCTGTTCCAAGTTGACATTTAAAAATAAACAAAAAACAGATTACAAATATAGAAAGACATGCTAAATATCAAACTTCTATAAAAAAAAAACTCTAAATTTATAAGAATCCTAAAAAAATCCATTTAAGCTGCAAGACCCAAAGGAAAACCCTCGATAAGATTGCAGTTTGGCAACCTATTTATAAGCACACCCGAGGGTCTAAAACGATATGTTTTGCTTTTAGCATTTCCTGTTTTTTTCCCCCATTATACCTTATCGCCTCTGGTTACTTTTCCCATATTATTTTATTTATACTTTTCTTGTTCTCCATGCATGAATTAACTTATCAGCAATTGTTGTTGTTCGACTTAATTTTTTGCTTGAATGCATTAAAAGAGCGTGAAGCGAACAACTTGTGCAATCTGTAGTTTTTAAGTTAACACCGAGTTGTTTTTATGTCTGCGTAAATATTTAGTTGGGGACTTTTTGTTGTTTAGTTTCCAGGGTAACTTAGGTTAGTTACCGAGCGCTGTGAGGTCACATTTTCGCGCTAAACCAGTCGAGTGTTTGTCAAAGCCAAATAGAAACTAGCGAGAATCTCTACAGAGAATCATCCGACTTTGATGGAGTGTCAAAGTAATTATATTATTTCTAGGGAGGATGCCTTCTCCGGCGGAGAGACAGATCATTGACCCAAAATAAGCAGCAAAGTTCGAGACACCTGACAGTCTGACAAATGGGTGTTCGTTTCGACATCTTCCACATCTGTCTCTAATGATGATGCCGTAATAGTTGCAAATCAGTTCAAGCAATTAACTCGGCGTCGCCGATCCAAAGTCGCCAGTAATAGCAGAAACGTGTGCCATAATGGCATCTTATAATAGATATAGTCCATATAATATCGCCACTAATTATAATCCGCACTGGGCAACAAAGTTTGGAAGGGTAATCTAAAATTCTGAGATGGATATAATTTGCGAATAAAATTTAATATTAATATTTTAGCCTTTTAAAGCTTGTTATGAAACTATTCTATTACGCCTTTAAAGACAAGTTTTTATTATGAATAAGCCTTGAATATATTTAAACAGTTTTTTGTAACTCGTAGCCTTCATAACTTCATAACTCAAGTGTTTTAACAGACGGTGGCTAAGGTGTTAGATAGGCTGAATTTTGTTATACTTTTAAACTTTATCAGCAAACGTTTTAATTGAATGTAAAAATCTATAAAAATCATTTACAATTTCTACAAAGGATAGTAGAGTGATCCCTTAGAGTATTTCCTTACTGAACCCAAACTGATCCTGGACATCCTCCCCCCACTCACCGTTTCGTGCATCTCACCGCTCTCGTCGAGCAGCGCCTCCAAACTCTGATCGTCCTTGGTGGGCGAGAGCGGGGGCGTGGGTGCTCGGTTTTTCGCTGTAAGCATTGAGCGGGGCAGCAAGTGGCGGCCATAATGCAGGTAGAGGTAGCGACCCCACCGGCGACCCGCTAGGCCGCAGACCGCCAAAATGGCAAAGACGGAAATCACGAACCACATGTTGCCGCGGACGGAGCAGCAAACAGTGGGAGTGGTGGGCGGGCAAAAGCTTGGCGCTGTGTCCCACTATTTCGGCCAGCACTGTGCAAAAGCTCTCTCTTGCTCTGTGTGGCTCTCTGGTGAATGGGGGTCTTGTGACCAACGAGATTTGACTGTAGCTTTTTCTCCGTTTATTTGCGTTTCTGTTGTTGCCACCGCTTTTATCACGCTCCACGCCTTCCGCTTTTCCGCCTGTCCGTGTTTTCAATACGGGTTTTCAGTTACGCGTAAATACACCGCTAAAACACTAAATTGTTTACTTTTCTTTGGGCCTTAAATTCTACCACATGTATTATTTGTTCTATTTTCTTCAAACTTTTCGTAACAAAAGCTTCTTTTGTGGGCTGCTGCTGCTGGTGTTATGCGTTTTCAAACAAGTTGCTCGGCCGACTGACGAAATGAAAGAATATAAGGCATGACGAAACGAAACAAAGCTCCCCAAAGAGAGAGCGGAGCGGCATGGCGCTCTCTTAAGCCCCACAACTACTCCCCCCAGTACTCTTCCGACTCGCGCAACTTCTTTTCATCCAGTTTTTCAAACAACAGGTTTGGGGGAGTGCACGGCAACATGTAGCCACAACGTGTTGCTGCAGCATGTTACCAGCGTTGTTCCGATTGGAAGTTGCGTATACGTAATTTTTATTTTTGTGCGATAATTGCTAAGCTATGAGTTAAGGCATAAACCAGGCGCCACCCGCGATTTCTTTGTTATTGCCTTGTCTCGGGCCACTCACGTGCCCGAAAAATGTTTTTAACTTGGCTCCGCTTTGTCTCACTTTTCTTTGGCTTTCTTGTTTTGGCCGCTGCATTTGCCGTTGCGGCCAAGGTTTGCACGAAATTCACAATTTTTGGGTTAACTGTGCGTTTTGGCCAACAGGTTTGGCGTAAAATTAGCAACAGTAAAATGTTAAAAACTGGAACATCGCAGCACAGAAATAACGAGATCAATTAGGAGCTGATTTAATGAGGTATTTGGCCTTGTAATTTGAAAATCTAATCATTTTATCGAATTTTTTTTTTAAATTAAATGGAAATAAATATATGCCTTACCAGTGGCAAAAAAATCAATATTTTCCTTTGGGCTTTAAAAATAAATAACTGAATCATAAAATGTATTTTTAATAAGTTTCAGCCAAAAAATAACCATTAAGATACATGTTTCGTTCAGTTCAAGTTATGGATGTTGGACTGTACGCAAAGAAAGATAAAGATAAACAGAGAAAAGAGACGATGACGATGGCCATAACTAAACGGATTTGTGGGCGTGCTAAAAGCCGCGACAACATCGGCGGGTCACTTGAAATCAGCGAAGATAACAACAACATGAGCCGCCGCACAGCCACACTTGCAAGTCGTATTCTAATTAGTTACGCAGCAAACCGGTTAAAATATGGTATTTCGAATTGAGTAATTGAGTAAACAACAAGCCCCTTAGAGCTGCACTGGAATATGCGTATTGAAGAAACCGGAATAACATTTCCAAGCGCTGCTCCACTTGGTTATCCGGTTAAGAACGGATAACTCTTTCAATTGCTATTTGTTCTATTCGAGATGGTTTTCGGTCACATGACCGCTTCAAACATCGGGTTTGCATCACCCACAACTGGCTGATTTATGGCTTATATGTGGGGTTTCAAAGATAATTAAATCCGAACCGGTTAAGTTGAGAATCTGTTTAGAAAAAAGCAGAGCAACTAATTGAAAATTAGCTCGATGTATGCAGCATTTAATTCTATCAGTTATTAAAGCCAAATTCAAGCTAATAATCTTGCAATTTATATATATTATTATATAGTATATATATTTTATCTATATTTATCTTTAAATCAAAGTCAGTACCATTCCAACAAGGCCATAAAAATCTTTGGATTATTTTTAGCACTCGCACGCTACCCCATAATGTTGTTGACAAGTTGTTTGACCTCTTTTGTGATGCTTCCAATTTTTGGCCCATACGTTTGTATATAATTCAATGAAATTGACTGCACGCAATTATTTTTTTGGCGACCTCAATGATGAAACAATCACGTGTCGGCTGTGGGTTTGCCTCTTTATCGTAGTAAATACTAGATGTGTGCGATTTGATTTGTTTGTTTGTTTGCTTATGCGGGCACGCTGTGTGGCCATTTGTCAAATGTTGGCTGCCAGTTACAGGTAAGTTAGTACCAGGTATTGTATTACCTAAAACATGTTCATAATGTGGCAACAATTGCCGCTAGATGCTGGTAACTCAATATTACGAGTGACGGGAGCAGGAACTTGAAAGTCTGTGGAGACATTTACCCGTCACTGCAGTTTCCTTTACAATAATTGTGGTAAAATAGGGGGAGTTTTAATGTGATTTTAAATCTTCAAAGAAGTACTATTTCCTTTTAAATTCATTGTTATTTTTAATAAAATAATTTCATCCCATTCTTGACGCCACAGCCTCTGTATTTCATCAAACCCAATCACCTCTCTGTCTGTCCCGTTTCTTAACCTTTAATTAGCCACTCCTCGGGGCAAATTAAATACGATATATAGCCGGTATAATGCCAGTCAACCATTGGAAATCCAAGCCAGATATGTTTAAACAAAGCTCTCTTCACAACTGGCTGATTTCTTTCCCCCATTGAATTGAGTTTCGCTTCGGATGTATTTATACATTTCGTTGGTTTCATTTTGTTTTTTTTTGTTGTTGTTGAAAAGTCCTCTGGCAATGCATTTTAAATTAAATTTAATTACAGTCAAAACAAAGATACGAGTAATTAAAAGAGAGGTGACGCCCTGCCCTCGAGGCAATGCCGAAAGGTGAAAGAAATGTCAAACGAGACTCATATCAGATTTAATGCCAAATAAAAGGCGAAGGCACCTTGTAATGCAAATTTAAGTGAAACCGAAAATATTTTGGGTATTTACTCTTGGAGACCGACCGGCTAGACAGGATAGGAAATTGGGAATTTCTAGCAGGCCATTAAATACCATAAGATATGTGGTTATGCAAATAAGAAGTCTTGGGTTTATTAGCCGAGATTATGAGATAGCTACTTCTCCTACTCCTACTTCCAGTTAAATTTCACCGATACATAAAAATCGTTCAAACGCAACACTATACTTTGAGACAAGCGAGTGGGAGATATGGGGGAAGCGAGAAATAGATGATTGATAGCAGAGATCCGAGATAACTGGGTTATGTGTGCACAACAAGAGGAGTTGGAGAATTGAGGAGAACTCAAAAAGTACTTCAAGTGTTGTCGAGGTCGGAGAAGAAATCGTGCTGTAAATTATTATTATTATTAAGAGAAAATTAAGTGGAAAAATTTTCATCTAAATTTAGATTTGTTCGGCTTGCCAAGAAATCCTCGCTCAGAAGTCTCAGACAATTGCGTGGCAATTTAAGCAATTTCACCGCTGTTTCATATACATATTTCTCTTATAAATAATTCTCAGATCGGCCAGATCATCCGGTATGCGATATATAGTACGTTCATGGCATCCATTCACATTCCATCTTCGTGGCGAAGGTATTTACACGATCATTATCGTCGGAGCTGGACATTTTCGGACGGATTCGACCTTATAGACGGTTTCGATGGATATGGCCAGCTTTTATGGCCCAGGCATTGAATACTGTTTTGGCTTTCGGCTGAGACGCGCTCGGATTACCAATCCGAATGCATTTTGAAATACAATTTTCTTTGTTTTTCGATTTCGCTTTGGGTTTTGCTATTTTGTTTTTATTTTTCTTAATTTTTTTGCACAGACTTTCACCCCGGGCAAAAGAAGACTAGACTAATCATATTTGTGGCTTTTGCGGCCTTTCGTTTTCCGGTGATTTATAAATATTTACCCTTTTCTTGATGTATCTCGCTATTTTCGAGATTTTCATTGTTTTGGCACTCATTTTGGTGGCGTCTGAAGAATGGGAGAATTGCAGGCGGAAGACTGAAGACCGAGAGAGCGAGAGCAAGGCACTTTCTTGGCGCTCTTGCTTGTTTTTCTTTTGCGTTCTTTTGTGGCTAATTTTGGCCACGCTCTTGCCAGAAAGCAGAAAAACCCGAGAACCAAGCGAAGCTGTTTGCTCAGGTGCAATATTCAAATATTCATCTATTTTGATGGCGAGACAAGTCACATTTTCGGGGGACGACTCAGAGAATCTGGTTCCACACACAATCCACAACAAACCGACCCGGGGACCACGAATACGAATTGTATCGAATCTATAAAGACTGAGACGCGACGGTGACTGTGCGGCTTGGATGTGTTGCGAAAACTAAAAACACCAGCAATCGCTGGCTCAATCGACACAGTCGCAGTCGCAGTCACAGTCGCTGTGGCGCAGCAGCAGCGCCAGCAACAAAAATAAAAACAACGCCAGCCGACAGTAAAAACATTAACAATATGAACAACAGCGGCAGCAAAACGTGGCTCAGCTGGTGGCTGCTGGCTGGCGCTTCTCTGCTGCTGATAGCTTGCCCATGCTCATCGCAACGGACGCGACTGTGGCTGCTGGAGGCTGGCCGATCTTAAGTCTGGAAATAACGATTCTATAGCCTCTCTTTGGGGTAGCTGAGAAGCTACTGGGCACTAATTATTATGCGGAATTAGGGGTATCTTAGAGGTTGATCAAATGGTAGTAATTCTAATAATTTGTTGTTTTCAAGAATATTATTTCACAAAAAAAATTAAATTACGATTCAGAATGTCTTCCATGGTTTTCTAGCATTTTTAGCTTCCATTTTAAATAAAGTTTGCAATCAAATTTAAATTTTCTCAATACAAAAACATATTTTAAATATTTATTAAAGTTAGTTTACAGATATTTATTATATTTTAAGCATTTGCCTTGTTTTATTTGTCACTAATAATGTCTTCAAAGATTATATTACTATTTCAATTTAAACTCTTAAGCTGCTGCGATTTAAGGGTAGGTTGGGTGTGTATTGATTTTCTTTCGCACTATTTTTAACAGCCACTATGCAAGGTGTGCGCATAAGATGTATTTCTTACCTATTCTCTCACGCCCCTTGAGTGCCTAATGCAAATGCCACTACTGTGGGTTGTTTGTTTTTATGCAACTTCATAAATGTGCGTTTTAACCCTCACTAAACCAATTATTTATTAATAAAAGAATTTTCAAGAAAATCTTATATTTGAAGATTAAACTTGGGGTTGTAACAAATAAATTAAAGCCCTTATTAGTGAACTTATTAATCCGATTAGTAGGTTTAAAATATCTTTTTTTCTACTTTAGTTAATGGAATGGGTTAAGCCGCTGTTCCCGGTAATTGCTTTTCAGGTGTTTGCTGCGCTTTGGTTTACAGCTATGCAAACATATTAACTGTCATGCTAATCAATTGATTGCACACCGTCTATATTTATTGCCTCGCTGTGCCATTTGTTTACCTTGCTCGTTTTAAAACGAAGCACTTCAGAGTAGGCACACTCATCATGCCCAATTAGTATGCCTTCCTTGGGAAGGTAATCAAAGCCGTAAAGGGATTTCGTATGCACCTGTCGAACGCTTAACGATGCACCCTCGCTTATGAAACGGAAAATTCTAGATTGATTCGCAGATAAATATGTTAATCCGTCACTTGTGGAATAATCAAGATCAAGAACAGGTTAAAGATCCTTTTTGTTTGGCTGAACTACACTATTTATAGATCAGGGGTTAGGCAGATTAAAGCCGCTGTAATCAATCAAATTCGATTTGGTAAACAAACGAATTTAAATCCGGCTCATTTCAACCTTATACCAGTTTGTACTATCATTTTCTAGTTATTTTAGTTTGATTAAATTAATAAATGCATTAAGATATTGAGATTACTCAATTAACTAGTATGTGCAACATTCGGCTGACTTAAAGTTGACATGATGAAATATTGTAATTGGTATATGAATGCATTTAATTAAGACTGGTTGTAAAGGCTATGATATAATTGTGATTATTGGTATAACAAATCATTGGAATAGTATACATTTTTTATTTGCATATTTGTTGTAAAAGCGGGGATTATTTTTATTATTTAATATTATTAACTATTTATTATTAAAACCTAGAATCATTCTATGAATTTACCAAATTCACCTTTTAAAAGTCACCCAAAATGTATCATTTTTTGCACAAATTAAGATAATCAACAGTTTTTAATTATTCAAAGCCGCACCTACTGTTCAGGAATAATACTACATGAGATTGAGGAGTCAGAGAGCGCTCGAAATGCATACTAAAAAGGCTTTTATCCACCCTCGAAATCAAAGTGATACAAATATTACTGCCACACATTAAGCCAGTGTTTATGGGGCTGCAATAATAAAGTGCGCAATTTAATAAAAAAGTGCATTTACAATGTGTCCCCTTCAGGGGACTCTTGTGATAACCCGGGAGATAGAGCGGGAAGAAAGGCTGGCTGGCTGGCAAATATGCAAATTGAAAAGATGATTCCGATGGCGATGAAGATGAGATGCGAGGAGGCCTTTGGGCAATCCAATTCCAATTGTCCTCCCGGCTTCGTTCGTAAAATTCATTGAAGCCAATTGATGGTACAAGTACAAATAAGCGGGATATTCATACGTACACTTGTTTGCTTTTATACTATATATAGATATAGGCGGCAGGGGGCATTTAGCAATTGGGAGCTGGCGTCAGCGGTCCATGGGAATTGGGGGGTGTGACTTGACCGACCGATCTTCCTCCGCTAATTGAGCGTTTAGGCAGAACAACAGAGAAGCCAAGCTCTAAGCGTCACTTGCTTTTATTTTCACATTATTTTATTTCGCTATTTTTATACACCTGAACCGGATTTAGCCTCAAAAAAAAATAATAGACGGGGATGATGATCAGACAACAAATTAAAAAGCGGCAGCAACAAACAGCAGAAACCGGCTAAATGACAATCGCTGTGGAGATGGGTCACCCGTTTAGATTTAATTAGAATATAGTTAAATGTAGTTAGCTGTAAAGCAGAGCCCCCGATCCGATCCAAATCGACATCTGTTCGATCGGGATTTAATTAAAAGGATTTCTAATTGAAACAGTTAACGACGAGACATCCCATATAATCAATTTATGTTCGGCACGCGCTCGTCGTGGCACAAGTAGACCACAAAAGTGGCTAACCCAACCGGTTGATGACAGTAACGAACACGAAGCACATCTGTATACAAATTAAGCTTAAGCATTTGCTCTCTATTTATAGTTAATTTTTGTAAACAAAAATGCCTTAACACCTTTTAATAAAATATTTATGCAGCTCATTGTTTGGAACTAGTTTAAAATATTTATTTTTTAGCATAAATTAAGTCAGATAAAATTCTTAAATAAATGTATAATAAACATATATATATAATCTCTTAAAAAATAATTTATATTTGTAGAAATTCAGTTCCTCAAAATGTTTCCTATCTCTGTTAAGTACTTAGGACATGGATCATCCCAAGATAATTCAGAATCTTGGTTTATTTTTGGCTTCAATTTGAACTCAAGATAAGCTTGAGTATTACGCAATTTCTAGGCTTTATGTGAAATAATATGCATTTCGAATTTCGAAGCTCACAGAAAATATCAACAGCTGCAACATACTTTGCCGGGTTTATTTTCAGACTTCGGATGGCTTGGGGCTATTTTGGCTCTGCGGAAGTTTTATAGTTTATAAACTGAAGTCCGCAACGGAAGCAGCTTCAGATGAGGCTTCGTCACTTATAGCTGTCATCGTTAGGAGAGATAACCCCTCGAATGCCAAGATTTTATTGATAACTCTGAGCTGAGCTCCCTTTTTAATGTGTTTTCCGTTCCAAAGATTGTGGATGTTTTGAGGCGACGCTAATGAGGAAACAATTTGCTGAAACATCGCTACACTGCCCGCTGATAAGGTAGGAAAATTGTCCATAACCGCGATAAGAAAAATCTCGGATCCATCTGGGAACAGTGGCTACCCAAAGTTAGAGTCGACTGAAGTTACTCATCGATCGTGATACCAAATTAGGAGTTGGCACGCTTATGGGCAGGTGAAAACGTGCCCGTTAATATTGCGCAAACAAATCGAGGAAGGGCGCTAATTGTTGTAAAAACGCGCTGATAAATTAAATATTGTTTGCTCTACGTCTGTTTCCCCAAGTGCAGCTGGTGGTGGCTTTTAAGAGCCACGTTAAACATTGCGAAATAGAGCCGCGAAGTCGTCGAATCCAATCTAATTAGCATATCAATTTGGCGCTTTGTGTTGATATACGAAGAATGTGGTTAACTCGAAAGGGAGCAGAATATCAAGGGGCCGGCTCTAGATTGGCTCTCAGGTGATATAAGGCGATCGCCGGCAAGGTTGGACTTGTGTCGGTGGTCGTATATATTACGCATGTAAATGGGTTACGTTGTCGGTGTTAGGCTAGGTTGGGTAATGCGGCCAAGCTACTCTGATTAAGCCTCAAAATGAGTGGCTTGTGGTTGCTTGATTTGGGCGATGAAGCCACAGAAGCCCCAGAGAATCGCAAAAGGTTTATGAACTTGCATGATGGATGGAGATTAAGTATGAGATAATATTACCAAGTTTCTGGGATGGCAGAAAATGTTGGTATATCGATACTGTTCGATATTTTAAATTTGCGATAGAGTGATAGGTTCTTTGATATGTACGACCAAACTATTAGAAAAGAAGATAAATAAGTTGTCTAACATTTTTCAAGTACTTTGCTATAATGCGATATTTTTCGATATTTAAAAATTTGATATTTTAAAGCGTACGATATTTTGTATATAATTGTTTAGCGCGATATTTTCGTTATAAACTTTTCCTCTTAATAGATTCGTACTACTATTTTAAAGCAAATTATATCATATATTATCACCGATAATTAAAGTATTATTTGGCAGGTTATCGAAATTCCCCAATAAACAATGAGGAAAAGATATCGATGCCTTATAAGAGTTGCTTAATATTGATAAAACCATAATTACATTGATTCCTGCTCACCCTTTTAACTGCCTTTAAAGAGTTTACTAAGAATTATAGAATTATAAAGATTCTCGTTGGTTCTTCACCCCCTCATTTAGTTGTCCTTAATTTTAAATGTTTTGATATTAATTCGACTGAATTGAATGCAATGAAAATGTTTGAATTTAAGATGTTCTTTGAAAATGGCAACAATAATGGAAAAACTTGGCCAATCCCAATAATAAATGGTAGAATTTTTGCGTCAAAAGTAGGGTTTGAATTTGAAATGCTCGCTTGACAAGTAGATGAGCCAATGGATAATACATAAGAAACCAATGATGGGTGAACAAAGAGTACTGCCGAAAGTACATTTGAGTGCCGAGTGCTGGAGAAGGTGCCAAAGAAAGTTCGTGGGATCATTTTGATTTCACTTTTTGGTGGGAGGTGGGAAAACACAACTAAGAAAAAAAGTGCAACAGTGCTTAGTGTCTTGTAAAAACTACGACGGAAACGGAAACTAAAAGACCAGCGAGCATAAAGTATAACAAAAAAACTAAATAGAAGTATGCAAAAATTCAAAATTTTCACACAAGTTTCAAAACTTTTAAATTCTTTTTTTTTTTTGGTTTTATGTTTGTTTTTTTTTTTTAGCTTAAGGTTGGTGCGGACAACACAGTTAGGTTTAGGTGAAGAATTCGTATTAAAGGTTTTTGGTCCTAACCTCGCCGCCCAACAATTCCAAGTCATGCGATGCGGCATGCGATGCCGTTTTAATGATCTTGTAGGTCTTGGCGAACGGCGCCTTTATGAGCTGTTGCAGTCGCAGGAGGTTAAATATCATATATGGCACAGTTATTAATGGATTTTTAGAAGGGTTCTCGGACCCATTTTGATGGCGGTTTGTTTGTTTTTAAAAGTCGATATTGGTTTTGGATTGGAAAATAAATGCAAATCAAATTGTAAGGTACGAAAGGAAGAAGAAAAACAGGAAAAGAAAGGAGAAAACGCATGTACAATACACGTGGGGAAAAAATGTAAACAAGATTTACGATTATATAAGTATGTTTAGAAAAACTTTTGGCGTAAATTGTCATTAATTAGTAATTGTTAAATCGGTTTCTGAGGCATAATTTATAACCTAAAGAAGCAAATGTAATATTTCGTTTCGTTTCACAATTCGAAAATGTGGAAAAAGAGCTCGAGAGAATCGTTGAAAAATATGTATATAATAGAACAATTCGAGGAGAAAGCTCAGAGCAAAGAGTTAAACGATATGGAAATAGATAAAGAGAGAGAGAGAGAGGGCCGCGCGAAAGGACTCTCGGCTTAAGTGGATGTGGACTTACCTCCCAGGACTCGCGGGTCAGGTCGCTGATCTCCTCGCCATCCTGGCTGCCGCCTCCCATGCCGGCCTTGGTGGTACCGCTCTTGGTCCACTCGGTGTCCTCCTGGATCAACTCGAAGCCACGCGCCTTGATCTGCTCTTCGTCCAGCTCACCGTACAGGTGTTTCACCCAGGTGTTTATGAAGCGATAGAGCTCATCAACGCTGCAAATTATTAAATTTAAATGTAAATATATATTTTATAATTACAAATAAAGTCAGAACATACCGATTCTTGGGCACACTGAACCAGTACTCGGCGCGCAACTTGTTCTTGCCGTAAGACATGACAGAGGTTGGCAGCGGTATGGCCTTGCCAATGGGCTTACCCATGCGCAGGCGCAGATACAATGGTGGGTCGAGGCAGGCTCGGGCCGGGCGTGGGATGAGTTCTACAAAAAAAAAAAATATGGGTTAGTCTCTAAGCTGGCCTGAATTTATTGTCCATTCATCTTACTGTCCACACTGATAAAGAGCTCCGGCTTGTCGTCCATGGAGACCATGGAGCGGTAGTCCAGCTTGGGCGCCTGCTTGGCCTCCTTCAGCTTGGTGCTGGACGAAGTGCCCTCCGACGAGTGCGGGCGTATAAAGGTACCAATTGAGGAACGTCTGGGGAGTTACACAATGTAAAGCGATTAGCAGAGATTCAACAATATAATCTACACATATGGACAACGGTAACGAGTTGAAATTTACACTGTAACTCAAGAATGTAGCTTATGAATGGATTGAATCAATTGAAATCATAAAATGGACGAATGTGCTCAGTGGAATTACATAAGGACTTCTTTGCGCTTCAACACTACAACATCAACAACAAGAGCAACGAATGCAACAACGGCAACAACACAATTGATCCCTCCTTACCCATAGGTCAGGTGACCCTCGGAATGTGTCGAGTGCGGAGTCAATGGCGGCACGGGAGAGCCACCAGAGTCCTCGGACGGTGTTTTCGAAAACAGATTCCCGCCCAGCTCTGAGACCAGAGTGATGGGCGAGCTATGTATTATATTTATGTGGTGTTTAGAGGTTGTGTGTGTGTGTGTCGTGTTGTGTTGTGTTGTGCAGTGTTCATGTTATGAGCAGGCATAAGTGGAGCATGTATGTATGTTTAGCAAAGCAGCCGATCCGCACAAAACGAAGGTAAGCATTTGGATATTATTTTTGTTTCAGTTTTAAAAACGAAATAAACAAAATTTGTTGGCACCAATTATATTCAGAGATTGCTGAACTTAAGTTAAACTATCATTCGTCTTGGGGTCAACTCACCTTGAGAATACTTTCGAAAATACGCTCTGGTTGGAGTCGCCCGTATTGGGAGCCGAGTCTGTGTCACCTGACTTGTTCAGGCTGCCGCCCACGCCGCCAGGAGGCACGGCTCCGCCCTCACCGGTAAGACCCTCCACCCAGGTCAAGGGGTACGAGAGGCGCTTCAGCATCTAAAAAATAATATATCGGGTTATTTTAAGAATTTTATATTAATTAATTGTTCTGATAATTTACCTTATTTTTCTTCTCCGCCTGCTTGTCCGTTGCTGTCGCCGAGGCCGCTGCCTGGGCCTGTTGGGCAGCCTCATCGTCCACGCTGAAGCTCACGCTGGAGGTCTTCTTACGCGCCCCGCCACCAGTGCCAGCGTCCAGGCTCTGGCCCAGAATGGTGCTGCGCGGCGGGGATTCACTGAAGTGCGTCGGCACAATGGTTTTCGGTGGCACCCAGTCGGAGCTGAGCACAATGTCGGCGTCACTGTAAACGGTTTTCTTTGGTATCGGCTGTACGTTGGGAACGGGCTCGCGGATGTCGATGCCGGAGTCGTAGCAGGACTGCTTGGACAGCTGCTCCAGGTGCTCCAGATCGATGCCGGACGGCGGCAGGGGGCCAACGGCTGAGGCGGCAGCAGCAGCTGCTCCTCCCAGCGGCTGGCTTGGCGGCATGCCGCTCACCGAACTGGTGGCCGAGTGAGGGTCCTGGACCCTGGCACCGCTATCCACCGTTATGTTCGACTCGTTGTCCGCCTCGTCTTCCGATGATCTTCGGGAATTAGACAAATAATAGCTGAGTAATATTTGGGGGCGTGGCACACACACATAGACACACAGAGATTTATGTACAAGTGGGTTTTGTTGTGGGTGTAATGTGAGGGGGTTTTTTGGTGTGTAAAGCGGTTGGTTTGCGTTTATGGTAAGGGGTTTGGCGTGGCGTGGTTCGAAATATGAAAATAAAAACACAAGAATACAAACATAAAGTTATTAACTTCAAAGCAATAAAAGGGTTGTCTTTGGCAAGCCAAAGCGTTAGATGCTCCTACAGGTGCGTAGCCTCCAAATAGATTACCTTTGAGATAAGACAAATAGTTCACCTAGTTCTTTTCCCAGTTAATTATTTTATGAAAGCTACTTGAGATAATATACGACTGTCTATAAAAAGAAACTGCGGAATATATTCCCTAATAAGATCTTTAATCACTCTTTGTTTGTCAATCACAGGGAATTTTAAATAGATTTGAATCAAATTAATCAAAAATAAAGCCTTTCTTTTGCTCAACAAAGAAAAGTTTCTGCCTGAGATAGGGATTTGTAATTGCTTTTAGGCAATCAGTGTTATCTTTCAAACATATTTGTATCATTAAGACATTAAAAAAAGAAATTATAAGGGGAAAGTCAAGGGATTACCATGTCTTTTTGGTTCAAAATTAATTTATTTAAATGAAAAAATAAAAACATTAAAAAATTCCTCTAAGAGAAGGGTATAAAGCAGCAGTTGTTTATACAAATTACCAAGCCATCTGTGCAAACACTTACCGGTCTTTGCTCGGAACGGCCCAGTGGTGGTCCAGCAGACTCTTGCGTCGCTCCTCCAAGGTGGTGCGTGTGCTTGATAGGCCCAAACCGGCCTTCTTGTCCTCATCGTCTTGAGCGTCAGTCTTAGCGCTATCTTTGGCTTCAGTAGATGAGTCCTGATTAAAGAATAAAATGAAATAATTTAATTAAAAATATAAGAAAAAGAGGACAGAGAAAAGCTCACCACACGTTCGCGGTCGAAGGCTTTGGGAAAGGCGTCGCCATCGCGTCCAGTGCTGGAGCAGAGCGACTCCTGGTCGTCGGCAATCTCCAAGGATCCAATTTCCGCTAAGGATTAAGAACAAACGAATGAATAAGTTTGTTCGAAATTTTAGATTTTAATTGCATTTTTAAAAGACTTTTGTTATTAAGATATGGCGTCAAGCTTTAGTGGTCTTTAAATATTATATTAGTTATCGTTTTCTATAGAAAACGCCGTCAATATCAATTAACTTTATATAATTTATTTATATCCCGACTTTGCAGAAGGACTGACTCACCATCCAGGCGATCTTTACTGGCCTCGCCGTCTTCGCCCAGCAGGGGCTGCTGCTCGGACAACTCCTTGGAATCCTCCTCAACTAATACTGGTTTCGGGTAATAGATCTCCGGCTTCTCCGCATCCCCTGAACCGCTGCCAGAGGCTAGACCCTGGCCGGCTCCACCTGCCACTCGCATGTGCGCTATGTCATGGAAGATGGCAGCATTGACCACCAACTCCATGGGCGCAATGACGCCATAGCTTTCCGGACCGTGCTCGATGACCAGCGGATCGCTGACATTGGGATCGAACATGACGGCATTGGGCGTGACCAGAAGGACGCCGCCCACAACGCCCTGTCCGTCCGTGATATGGCGCACATTGATCTTGAGGAAGCGCTGGGTAATCACCGGATCGTCGCTCTTGTTGGCCTCCTCCTCCGCCTGCTGTTGGCTGCTGTTGGACACGCGCTCAATGTGGCCCGGCTTCGGGGATCCGGGGCGCAGGCCCTCGAGTATGTCTGCAAGAAATGGCATTTAATTAATACAGAATATCATATATTGGGTGCAAGTGGTTTTCGGTGGGGCTTCGCTGGGCGATGATTTTTATCAACTACAGCGCCCGTTGTGACCGGCGATAAGATAGTGAAAGCAAAATTGATATATGGGATAGTTTAAACTAAATCTGCGCCTTGTGACCTCCTTTGTTGTTTTAAGCTAGACGAACTACGCTGCTGCGTTCAGTGATGGGAAGGGTGCGGATTTTAGCTACTTAAAGGTACAAGATACAAGATAAAAGGTACACGTTTCAGTCTTTTTTAGTACCTACAAAGCTTGTTATGTAACTTTTAACTGTGGAACTTTGGTGGAAGGTTTGTTATTTAAATAAAGGATACACATATTGTTTCTTAAAATATAATAAAGTAATTTCATGCAATCATTTTCACTTTACAAAGTACCGAGTTATGACTTCTTAATAGATGTTCTGTTACCTAACTAGTTTAAACTGTTAACTGGGGCTAAGCACCAATAGTTACCCAAATATTCTGTAAGATACAAATGTACCTACACAGATAGGGAATATATTTCTATATGTACATATATATTTATTTAGTCGCCCATAACTACATAGGTGCGTTACGATTTCCGGAGATAGGGCGGCGGCGACAATGTGACCCGTTGTGGGCCGGGAAGCAGCGCGACGTCTCTTCCGGAACACCACCTGGAGTGGCGTGGCCCTTCAAGGTCTTCAGCCTTTTTGTCAACCGCAATTAACACTTAATCACTTATTGTCGGGGACAGGTGAGGCGACAACACAAACAATGGGGAGAAAAACAAACAAGCACCTCCATTGCGCCAGAAGACAGCCGTGTGCATGCTGAAGCTAGAGATCTTAAGTACGTCCTGCTGCACAAAACACGTCGTGGGTTCCGCCGCTCAATTAACGTGGCTTTCGGCAATCAGTCAGCCAGACTTTTATCGCCTTTGCAGGTGCACAACAAAAAACACACGTTCTGGTAAATGTTTTGTTTTTAGACTATAGTGTTGTCAGTTTGGCTTGTTTCTGGCTAGATATAGCTGTAGCCTAAAAATAGCTATTTTTAATATTAATCTAACTATTGTATGTATAATTAAATTCGTGAAATGAAAGATTTTTTATAAGGAAAACGTTTGAAAATATCAAAAATTCTTATTTTTTTCGCATAAAACAATATTTTTAAACATATTTATGTTTACTTATTTTTAGCTTCTTGTTCTCTCGAAATCTAGTCTAATCTAGGGCTCATCACAGGCAAAACTTAAAGAGACCGTTTTTGGAACAGAAAAAAAATACAAATAGTGTGACCGTTACTAGATGATTATAACAGGTGGGGAACATGACTAGTCACATGTCTATGGCGGCATGTTTAAATTTCAGTAAATGCTTATATGGGGATTCCCAAAATTATTTTTTTGGGCTATAATAATTTTTCTTTTTTAGTGTGAAAGTTGACTAAATTTGATTAAACTAATTGTTTTTATATACTAGTTATGCAAATATATATAAGATTTGTATAAGCTTGTGTTTTTTAAAGATAACTTTAGATTATAGATTGCTTTGTTATTTAAATTTCCAGTGAATTATAGTTTTAAATATGCATTCAATTGTTGTTTAAACTTAATATTTTAATAATAGAAGTGCAAAATTAGCTGATAATTTGAATTTGTAATAATTTTAAACGAAATCAATCAATCAAAACAAACAAAAATGGCATAGCACGTGCGATTGCAACTAAAAAACGCAGACTGGGCGTTGGGCATTGCTGGCAAAGCTTCACTATCGTCGCACCAATTGCACCATTCCCTGACCCTGTCCACGGAGCGGTGCGCCCTTCCACTCGCATCGGATGGGATCGGATTGAAGCGGATCGCTTTGGCTTACCTTTCTCGCGGCTCTCGTCGCCGGACAACTTGCGCTCAATTGGGCTGGACTTGCCGGAGAGGCTGCCTCCGTCCGGGTCGTTGGTGGAGCTGCTGGAGGCGTCGTCTTTGGCACTCTTGTCCGGCACCAGCAGCTGCTGGCCCGGGTAGATGAAGGAGCTGTTCAGCCGGTTGAGGTGGGTCAGCTCCGAGGGCGTGGTATCGAAGCGGGCCGCCACGGAGGTCAGGGTGTCGCGATTGCCCACGGTGTAGGAAATGGTGGGTATGGTGGGCAATGAAGACTTTTGCCCTGCGAAAAAAACAGAAACAGAAATAATAATAATTAATAATACAAAACAATGATGGCGGACGCGTTAAGTTACTCGGGACGCGCTGCTCGAAGACCGCAAACAAATCGCTATCGGGTCGCAGGTGGGAGTACACAACACCTGTGGTCGGTACCTGCTCGCGGCACAGGTAGATAACTGCGAACTCATTGGTCGCCAGTTGCCAATAAATCTCGACCACTTCCATATTCCTTTCCCGAACTTCCTGAATTAACCAACACAATGTTTGTGCGCCAAAATGTCAGTGCATCGTGGCTGTCAGTCGGTCGGCTTGCAGTGGCTACGTTAACTTTGGCACGCCCTTTGAAATCCTAACACTGACATGATGCCAAACCGAGCGAATATCAAATGCGACTGCCGGCGGCCGGCAAAGTTGGGCATATCAGCCCAAACCGAACACCCATCAAGGCGATAAGGGAAAAGTCTGATAAGCATTAATTCATAGGTAACCCCCTTGCTGGTTTGTTATAACATTTTCCCGAAGTGACTCAACCTACATGATTTTTTAAGCCGATTGAGATGCAGCTATGTACGTAGTTTTTTTTAGAAGTTGATAAGTAATTCCGAATAATGATGACAGGAACTTTGTGTATTTTTATACAATTGATTGTTTCCCATAATAATCTTAAATTATAAACATTTACTTTACATTATATTTTTATACAAATAGGTAGCCAAAAATAGTTTAATAACATTGAAATAAATTTGTAGATACATTTAAATTATCGTAATTAGTATTTTTATAATTTAAAAAAAGTATAGAGAAAGTAAATATAAAACGGCAAAATAATTTATTAAATTTTTTTTAACGTTAACCCGTTAAATACGGGGAGGTCAAGATTATTAACATAATACACACAATAAATGTTTATTTTCTTTGTATAACAATTTGTTTACCTTTTCATTTAGGACATCAGAAATAAAAAAAAAACCTAACCTTTTTAAACTTAAATAAATTTAGTTATTTTTATTTTATTCGGTAAAGTTTTAATTTTTTTTTGTTAGAAAGAAAGAACCCCAAGTAGAATCCATATTGTATGTCAAATACATGTAGAGGTTGTAAGTTCCAACAATGAGCTCTAGGTGTCGCACACAAGACTTTAAATGTAGAAAAATGCTGTGGTATCCGTAAATCATTCATTAATTTTTAAAGCAGCTTTAATTAATATCAGCTTTAATTAATATCATATTATTAATTGAAATAAGTAAATGACTTATTCCAGCAGTAAGATCCGTCTGCCACCTTTAGCAAAATCATTTAGCTGGAAGTTTTTTCTAAATATTGGTTTTCTAGCACCTCGAGATATTTACCTGCTAAACGCAATTAAACCAATTTTTAAAGTAACAAATATCTAAAAAATTCTTTTGGAATATAAAAAAAAAACAAAAATGATGGAACATTATAGATATTACCTAAATATCTAACTTAAACTTCCTTTTTTCCCCAAAAAGAATAACGATTGATTTGAGCTTAACATCAACATCCCTTAAAAATTGATTTTTCCCTTATTTTCGAATAAACCTCAAGTGGTAGTTAGTAAAATATTCAACGCAATACTTACTTGATAGTTTGTCAACACTCTCGAAACGTTGCTCGACTTTCGAGCGGAGCGAGTCCAAGTCGAACGGAGCCGCCAGGCCGTGGTCCACGCTGCGCGATTTGCTCCTGAAAAACGGCAAAAGGCGGTTGTAAAATCGATTTCGAACGGAATATTTGGGCTATTTGTAGCGATCGGAGTGCGCAATCTGCTGCGATCCTTATCACTTACAAATTTCCAGCTCGAATTGTGACCATAACCGGGTAATAACAATTTATTTATTGGCTTCGCGTTTACCTTTTTCATTCAGCCTTTTTGTTGTGTGTTTGTGTTTTGCTATCGTTTTGTAAAGATTATCTTGACAATCGACGACGAGTTGCCAAATATGGTAAAACGACGCATTTTAAATGTGTTTTTCTAAACGTTTTGCTAGTTGTTGTTCATTTTTTGTATTTTTCCGATTAGCCTTTAAATAATACGAGAGAAGTCACGACTTTTCATGTGGCTTGTCCTTAAGATGCTTGCTAAATTAATATAATGCATGTGCCGGGCTTGCAATGAGAGTTGAAAGGTAAATGCTCAATTTTTCTAGCGTTTTCTAGCCTAAATTATTCTGGGTTTTAAATATTTTAAGTATAACCTGAGGGTTACCTTAATTTACTGCCCTTAAAACAAGCTAAAAGTGTTTAATTTTGATTGTTTTTTTCTTTGTGATTTAAGAAATACAATTGTAAAGACCTAAATTAAAAATGTTGCATTTTTGCTTTTAATTCTTGACTTTCGATTTAAGTATAAATATAAAATAATTAAGTTAAGAAGGCCTTGACTTGGCCATCTGTCCTAAACCCTTTTGCTCGATCGTCAACTGCATTTTTCAAACTGATCCATAATTAACCATCAACGGAAAATGGAGGAGTCCAACCGAAATCCCTGTCCTTTCCGCATTGCCGAGGACTGTGGCGCCGCCTTTGCCATGGGCATCCTGGGCAGCGGTATCTTTCAGGCGGTTCGTGGCTTCCGCAATGCCCCCTCCGGCCTGGGGCGACGCCTGGCCGGAAGTTGCGCCGAGCTGCGCTCCAGAGCCGCTATGACAGGCGGAAGCTTTGCGGTCTGGGGCGCCACCTTTAGCGCCATTGACTGTACGCTGATCTACTTGCGCAGGAAGGAGGATCCATGGAACTCGGTCATCAGTGGGGCAGCCACTGGAGCGATCCTGGCAGCTCGCACAGGACTGGCTTCTATGGCCAGCAGTGCTCTGGTGGGCGGCGTCATCTTGGCCCTGATCGAGGGCATGGGCATAGGCGTGACCCGTTTCTCGTCGGAGGTTTACCGCCCGGTGTCACCAGTGGAGCGGGAGCAGATCTTCAGGGAGCAGCAGACACAACAGGGGTTCTCGAAGGTGGGGTGTGGCTTTAATCTTTTCCTATAATGATGATTCCTTCTCCTCTATTTCCAGGTGAATCCGTCGCCAATGTAGAATTATTCGCTGCGTCATCGGGTAGACGTCGCTATCCATCCGCGATCCACGATTTGCGGCTCGAGGATTGCATACAAATTTTATACGAGATTCTTTTGAGTGTTCCACGATTGCGGGCATTCAGATTTTCAATTAAAATTCATTTGTCGTTCGTTCCAAGTTTTAGAATCTTAAATATATTTATATTTGATTCGGCATTTTAATGGCCGCGGTCTGAAGTCTGACTGGAGTGTTGTGTTCGGGCGTTGTTTTGGCATTTTGGGAGGCGCGTGTGCTTCCTAGCTCCATACTTGCGATTCCTATATTCATCTGGTATTCGGTATTCGTTCTATACACCCCTCGAATCGGGCAATAAGTTATCTACAGTTGGCATGACTGCTGCTTCTTGATTTATGTTGGTGCCAAGTTGTATAGTCTTTCAAGTTATAATTTCCTTAATTTACTTTCCTTCATTTTTCTTTTATAAATTATAGAAATTTTAACATTTTGTATTCAATTGTATTCCCTAAATTCAATCATTTATTTATCCTTTCAAACTGCAAAATACTTTCCATTTCTGAAGGCTGCCTATCTTGATTCCCTTTCATGGCAGATGTCCTTGTCTCTATGCTGAGCAGTGTTCAATTTTCTTTCCCTTTTCCCTACTATTTCCTTGTGGCTCGATTGACAAAACTAATTTCCGCTACAATTTTGGGGCTGGGAAAATATGTCTTTCTCTGTCCAAGTTGGTCGTTGAATGACAGCCACATGTCCAAGCTGAATATTCAAAGGGAGAAGGTTACTATGCCTCCTCCCGCCTCCGATAAGGCTTCGTGGGGCATATCAAAATATTTAAAAATAATAAAGTTTTATTTGCGCGTGTCTTTTCGCTGCGCTGCCAATTAGCGGGCAAACGGCGATAACCATAATTGAATACCAATGATAAAAAATAAATATGCATAAATACGTGTGTGTGTAAAATAATTTTCAGCTGCCAGCAGCAGCAGCAGGCAAATGCAAGGTGTTTTCGTTCGTAGATAAACAATGAAAAGCAAATACTAAATAATTATTTAAAGCATATTTGTCGCCCATTCCGATATTTGTTTTCCCCATTTTAATTCCAGCCCCGTGTTTACTGCCATTGAGAATTTTCCACGGAAAGTCTTGGCCTGGCCTGGAATGGCCTGGCCTGCTTGTTGCCAATTGCGCAGCTGAAAAAACCTTTCCGAGGATAGGCCTACACCCCGGGGGGAGTGAAAAACCCTTGCAAAAACAAAGTCTGGGGCAAAACAACTGTGTTTGATTTTAAGTTGGCTACATTTGACGACGACACGACAACGTCTCGAGTTATTTAAGTATTTAAATTAAATTGAGTTCAGGCAGCGACCGAGCAGTGGAATCTCGTTTGCACAGTTGGTAGTCGCGTTAAAATGGAAAAGTATTTCGCCTTTGTTCTGCGGGTAAACATAAATAATTGTATATGACATAAATATTATTTTCGGAGGCTAAATATTCGCTTTTCGCATTCCTATTGCTCTTTGGCTGCCACGGGGGAGGTCAGCATAAGCCAGGCGAGGCTAATATTCTTTTGGTTCACGTGATCTTTTGGTTAGAGAAAATTAAAGAGTGATATTTGAGAATGTACTTTTTGGCCAAATTGTTCTTTGAGTTAATATTAACCTTAAGCATATTTTTATAATATATTATTTTCTTTATAGTCAAGACTGACTGAGCATTACTCTTCTTTATAGCTTCTTATTTTGTAAGGAAATACATTTTACAAGAGAATTTTCTAAGCATGATTATAAAGTTAATAATTTTATTAATCAAATCGTAGATAGAGCTATCTTTCTCTGCAATTACCCGTGCTAATTGCTGTAACTAATCGATAGATACCGCGTAGTCAAGCGCGCTTCCGCATAAACCAGTTGGACACACTGTATAGAAAATAAGATATAACTTATTAAGCTGTCTTTGAGTAATGCCTATGTTATTCTCCTTTTTTCCCACACACTCGGCTTCGACATAAAAGTGAGTGCCATAAGATATAACACCCAATGGCGCTGGAATGCGACGTGTCATAAATGGCCAGAGGCAATTGAATAAATCCGATGAGGTCCAGAGCTCAGTCACTCGTGGTTACAAGTCTGTGTAGTTCATATATATATAGTACATATATCTTATCGCTCTTGTGCATTGTTTGCCCTCGATCACTTGGCCCTGGGCACCGATCAGTGGCATGAACACCGAAAGCTTCAGTAGCAGCCGCCGCGACGCTTTACTGACACAATTCCGCCAAGTTAAATGTCAACAACCCGCTTTGGTTTTACCTCCCACTGCACTTTTATTTGCCTTTTGCCATTGGCCAGACATGGTCCAAGTTGAACCCCGTCCAAGGGGTGGTGACTCACATTACGTATACGTAACGTGCGACGTAAAAACACATGAATTATTGGCGATTGTTGCTGTTGTGAAATTGATAATAGAGTTCTTTCACTCGGTGATGATTTCTTCATATTCTCCATGACTCATTTTAATGGGCTTTCCTTGGGGTAGGTTTCTTGTAGCATTTTAATTGTTGTGATTACTTCATCTTTCAATAAGTTATTATTAATTCTTGTATTTATTTCTAAACATTCTCACCTTTTCTGTCAACTTTGCCTTATCTCGAACCATTTGAAATGTTTACGCGGATTTTATCTGTCAACATCACTTAAATATCAGCCATTTATTTATATAGTACTTGTGTGCGAGCCTTATAAATTATCAAAATTCGTTAATAAGACGACAGCGAACATTAAGATTATCTATAAATAATCTGATAGTGAGTGTAATTTGAACTGCCTCCTTATAAATTATCAATATTTGCTGCCTGCCTTAAATCGTATATAGACCTCGAAAATAATTTATTAAAGCAAAAGTTCATAAATTGTTATATATTGACCACGAGTTATGGTCACAATTGGCTGAAAGTCAAGAATATGGTTATTGGTAAATGCTTTTTAATAAATATAAATGGACATGCAGGTGCGTTAGGTAAATATACATACATATATCGGGCCATGCAACATTCAACAGCGATACACAGATATATGTTACAAGAAACAGATTTAATTATGTCATGCGGGCTTTATCTTATCTTTTTTTGTGTGCGTGTGTGTACTCAGGTGTTCAGGTGTGCATGTGCATGAGGTGTGTGTGGGGGGGGAATCGTTAGTTGCAACTTACCTGCGCACGGGAATCGCCAAATTGTCAACGCTGCGTGACAAACTGGATACATCTTGACTAGCCCTACGTGACCTGGCGCGTTCGCAAATCATAAGGAGCACATCGGGGCAGGCGAACAAAACCAATTAAATGAGCAATTTGTGCCAAAACAAAATACAGTAGGTCCAAGGAAATAAATGGAGAAAATAATACGGTAAATAATACAAGTAAACAAATATATAACTACTAAGAGGTAAGGTTGAAAATTCAAATTACAAAAAAAAAATACACTGGGGTGGGGGCGGAACGTATCTCGCCCGAATCGCGCGAGTTTAACAAACGCCAATTTGTGGAATGCACACGTAGAAATAGGGAATTCAATGGACCCCAACCCCTAATCCCGCCCGCCTAATTACCCTCCCTATAGCCCCCACTAAGTGTCCATTAGATATATGTATACATTTGTGCATACATACTATGTATGTATCTGGGGGAGCACGTGGTCAAGACGACTTTGAGCTAATTGGTGTGGAATCGTCACGTCCAGAAAAAAAGGCGAACAGGGTGAGGCCATGGGACTGGGACTGACTGACTAACTTGGGGGACACACTAATAATTATATTTTAAACCGAATGGTTACTAGAGGCACGCTTTCTTATATTTTCAGTCAATTTAAACCAGCTTCTTTGCTTCTTATATCAGCTTGTAAATTAAATACAAAGTTTGTTCAATATGGTGCAAGATTCTTCTGAAAAAAAGATATTTTATGTGCATTGGAACAGCAGGAATTATTTATCCGATCAAAAAAAGATGAATACCAGATAAGCTTGAAAATAGGAAAATAGGATATTTATCCAATCGATAAAGACTAACAAAGTGCTGTTGAGTAGGGATATGTTCTGTAAAACGAATTGTTTAAATCCCTAATAGATATCTTATTGAAGAAGCTAAATACCAGTTATGTATGTAATGCAAATCGGTTTAAAAACCTTCTGTAATTTATCCGAACGAGAAAGATAAACAGATTGCTGTCAATGCACTTCTCTCAAAACAGGTGTAATGCCTTCACTTCCTTGTCAAATGGTTACCTTAACCGGAACTTTATCTGTCCGAGAAATATAAACAATAAGAAACTGTTCTCAAATCCTCAAGCTAGCAAGAAGCCACCAGTGGCAAATGTAAAATAAATATAAAATTAAGTCAAATGAATTATTTACTACTTTAATACTTTTAAATAAATTCCTATAAAAAATGCACTCCAATAATCACAATTTATTTGCAATCAATTGATGCTATCGTAATGGGGAATTCTGGATTTGTTTTTGGGCACTCAAAAACTTGCTAATAGCAGGTCCAACTTGAGCTGCAAAAATGTACTTCACCTTGTCGAGGGTTCGCCATTAATAGACCGATATGATATGAGTGAAAAAAATACAACAAAAATCCCACACAGCCTGTGACTTTTTCAGTTAAGATTGCAAAGAACTCAAGGTTTCACATATACCCAACAGACGCGAACATTTTGTGATATAGCCCATGGTCAAAGACTTTTGGCACAGACAGTTTATCTTAATTTGGGGCAATCATAGAGAGTCGTAATTGTGTCTAAAAGGTGTTGAAGAAATTTATGGGAACTAAGGTTTTGCAAATGGGTCAATGAAATGGCGTGACAAATAAATTAAACAAAGTATTCAATTTAATTTCCCCGAGGAAATTATCACTCATCATCGTAATTATTAATTTGTTAAGCTAGATAAACAAATCAATATTATCGCAGCCGATTAATTAAAATGGATTAATATCACTTATCTGATAAACACTTTATATTATTATTTGTTTAAGGAAGCCCCGTGGTGAAAAATGCAATAAAAATTTGTTTGATTTTGCTTACTTTTTACGAGTTTTAATGGGTTTTTTGCCTAACATTGACCCAAAAGCCAGAAAAAGCGAAACTCAATAAGCAAACAAAGGGAATCGAATGGGGGAGCAAGAGGTCTCGTGTGTACGTGCTTAAGATCATGTTTGGCGTTTCGGGGAATTACAGTGGACATCGGTCTCAAGCTAACCGGAAGTTGAGCTCAAGAACACACAACATGTATGTGCATGGTCTTTCTCTCAAATACTATTTCTCCACAATTACCTAATCTTCTGTATTGTTTTCCAACTCGGCCGACAAAAACGTTCAGCATCTAATCGAAAGTGTTCAATGATCCCCATAAAGATAGGCATTTGTTTCCCCCGAAAAGTGCCATTCATTCGTTACCAAGCAATAAATAATACAACTGTTTATGGCCAAACCTCTTCACTAGAACATTTTCAAGCCTAGAAACGTGAAAATAAGTTGATAAAGATCGAGCAGGGCTTAAACGCAAATCGCTTACCAATAATATTGTGAGGTAATCATGACGTGCTGCATGTTGTGTTTATTTTTATATTATTTTATATTTCATTACCTTTTCTCGAGACTAAAACAAAGTAGGGCCCAACATTAAATGCAATTCCTTGGCAATGTCTTGGCTTATAGTCGAATGGCTAAATTAAAGGAGATTGATGCATGCTTAGGCCGAATATATAATCGAATACCCGAATTATTTGCCCGATCAATCATACGCCGTGTTGTCAGCCGACATTATGTGACAGATGAGAGGGAGAAAAAACGAAATGGAACTAAAACAAGCAAAAGATAAATTCACTTGACACTCTGTTGACTTTTAATGATTCAATTTTGCTGTCAGAGCCGCGGTGTGTGGAAAATATTGATGACAAAATTAATTAGCTTGTCGGAGGAGCCGTCGGAGCTGGGAAATACAAATAAATTTTGCCCAAAGTCAGGCCCTTATCAGCGCAAACTAAGTAAAATAAACAACAAAACTGACAGCAAACTGCAGCAGTTGTCTAATGCCGTCACGTGTCTCCCGGGGCCCCGTATTAATTCCGCCTTTGATTTTGATATAACCACCTCCATTCCGCCCTATGGCTGGCCACCGACTTTTGATAATCATATTTAAATTCCCCCCCTAAGGTCTCTCCCTCTTCACTTCATAATTAGAATTTTATGCCGCATTGTTATCTCTGTTTGCCTTGGCTTTTTCTGCTGGCTAACAGAAAAAAACAAAAAATAAAAACGGAGGAAATGTTGTTTGCATTTGCCCGTCCGCTGCTACCAACTTAACGACGAAGAAAAAAGGTTAATTGGTTTTTTGGACACATTTCTGCCGCTGTTTGTGCTATTTTTTGGCATCAGAAAATGTGTCACACTCGAGGCCCACTCGTCCGCACGTGAGTTTTGCGTAATGAAAATAATTTTAGGCTCCGAGAAGTTAGTATTTAAGTTGGCAACAATAAAATATGACACGTACTATATATAATTTAGCGTAGGGAATAGCTTTCAAGATGATGAAACATTAACAAACTTGGCAGAGTCTCTGTACTTCCAAGCTTACTTCATCTCTAAGGTCTTTGAAGGCGTAGTAAACGTTTCAGTTAAGGTTAGAACTTCAATGTCTAGTTTAAATAATTGTTGAAATTATTTTTAAGCGTAATTTTTAGAGCTTTTAATTTCCCAATTGAAAAGCATTAACCACTTAAGTGAAGCTATATTTCATATATATTTATTCATATAAAAATAAACCATCAATTTCCCCATTTGATATCATCTTTTTGTCATCCAATTGATTCCCTCCACCGGCGCGCCGGTCAGCCAACACCCAAAACGTTTATTCATGAACCCGTGGCAAGGTCGCTGCTTATTCAATCTGCACTTGAAATTAATCCTCCTCCGCAAAAATCAACAGATATACAAATTTGGGTTAAGGTTGGCCTTCAACCGCACGGCGAAAAAAGAAAGTCAACTGAGGGGCTACTGCTATCAGCATTATCTTATTTGTAGGCATTTGTATTCTCGCGTTCGCCCTCGTATTTGTACAAAAAAAAATGTATTTCGTAAATATTTAAATTGGCTGCGACGTTCTTAGTCATGCGGAGTAATCGTCGCACATTTATATTGCACGGCAACATTTTTTGGACCGGCCTTAATTGAAACAATTAATTGCATTTTATATTACTTTTGCAATGCCTGCCGGGTGTGGGCACGACGGATGGTGGTCAGTTGCCTTTAATTTCTCGGCGCCAGCGGCGGTGTCGTAAATGAATACATCACCAGCGACTCGTTTGTCGCTTTATTTTGTATAATTTTTAACCGAACTTGTATTCTTTTCACCCGATCGGTATTCACGTAGAATCTAGTTTGAACATCGACGTCGTCGTCGTGTTTGTTAGGCACTTAGCATGGAGCCTATAATTTGATCTGTGAAAAGTTGTCGCCAGCCCGCCTTCATTAGCAGCTGATTGAGGTAATTCCTAGGGGCAGGTGACACCTGTTGGGAGCATTAGAAACCCGGACAGACGAGCCCCTTGATAGCTGGGTCCTAAGACACCGTCGATTGCCTTTTCTGACCTTCACTTTTGTACATTTTAGTAAATTCCATCAAAAATTTTAAAAAATAAACAAAACAAAAACAAAGAAAGAAAGCCTCCGTAAAACCAGTTTGGCCAAAATTCAAAATATTTACACAAACTGACGCAGAAACAACAGCGCTGAGGAACTGTTATCTTTCATTTAAATTGAAACTTGCTTTACGTAAATTAAGATAAGAGCCGTCTTATCGCTGGGAAAAAAACGTACTGAAAAAACGGGCTGCCAATAAACAAAGCATTGAACAAAGCGAGAATCTAATTGAAGCGAATTTCTTCAATAAACAAATATCGAAATTGAGCGAGATTGATGGGAATTCTCGCCAAGATTTTTCCCCTTCAAGATCTCAGCTGCTCCACAAGAGTCTCAAAGAAATTGCATTTAATTGGTTTTAAAGAGTCTCGTTTAGTGTAATGAATATTTAATGCCGTAAAGCCTAATTGCTTTGCACATTTCGTAATAAATATATATAAGCAATTTGTACTGCAAATAAATTATGAATTATAATTAACTCAACACACTCTCGCGAAAGGCACTGAGAATCCAGTTCGACACTTTGGCACTTTGCATTTGCATAAAATCACGATTTTTGGGATGCGATCGCGGCTTGGGATTCGGATTCGGATACGGATTCGAGGGAGAGCAGAGCGATCGGATCAAATGTCTGGCTTCGCGTCAGTTTCATTTCCAACTGACACTCGGAAAACACGACTTATCCCATGGCTCCTCTGATGTGCTGGGTTGGTTCTGTCATTTTTTTTAATGGCTTGGGGATGTTATCATTCTGGATACGCTGGTGTGCGGCTGTGTGTGACATTAATACGAGCATATATATATATAGTATATAGTATATTTATCAAATCAGCAGCCGAGAGCAATAAAAGGCCTCTGTGGACTTTGTGCACACACGCACGTAATCACTCTCGGACGCCAGCGATCCACAAATAATTGAGATCCCAAGTGGAACCCAAGTTGGGATAGACCCCAGAATGTATCTGAAAGATACTCTAGTACAATCTCACAGATATTAGAGGGTAAAGAACTGAAGTATCTTCTATTATTATAGAAAGACTCAGCATGATAATAGGTATTACTTGGTAATTATCGATATAAGAATGATCATATCCCTTGTTAGTATTAGATCTCTGGTGAATCTTAACATCTCTAAAACTAAGTAAATTGTTATAAATTTATAAACAGCTCAAGTCTGCAAATATTTAAATGAATCTGACTCAACTAAGCCCAGTAGCTCTGATAAAGCGATAAACTCGTGTCAGATCTGAAAATATCTAAATAGATCTGATATAACTCAAGTTAGTAGCTGACTTTCAAGTTGGTTCCACGATAGTTACGCCAGAAATGTCAGGTTACGTCTTCCTCAACGGTTATCAGGTGTTTGGTTTGCTTAAATATTTACACAAGTAATTTAGAAGGCGTGCTAAATGATTTAAGCAAATGCAAAGTGAGAAGGGAATTTCGCTCAAATAGAAACTGTAGATTCTCTCGTCTTAATTTCCGCATTATGGAGTAAAATCAACTAGTCGGTGGTCTTACTTTGATCAGTCATCATATCATTAATGCACTGTAAACTTTCCATCGTAATAGCCATAGTTATCTCATTTATAGCCAATTTGCATATGCCTTCCTGATCAATCATCGCACCTGATTATTACTTGGAAACCCACCTGACCACATCGAGCTGTCCGGATCCCCATTCGAATTTAAATGTATTACCTAGTTGCAATATTAATTATCTTGAAGAATTTTTGTCAAGCCTGAGGGTAAGGCAATTAATCTTGCCGGGGAATACTTAAATGACCCCTTGGATTACATCAACCTGAACCCGGTATTATTAGATATTAGGGAGCTCTAATAACCACACACACCACATAGTGTAAACAAACGAAAAGATCAACCAAAACAAGACTACTACATATATATGGAGGGGATATATATGGCTGGGGCCAGGGCAAGTCTAAAAATGAATTACTGCTCAATTGGTTTTATATTGAGCGGCAATAAAGAGATAGATGTGTTGATACCAAAATGTGGGGCCCGTCGGACCCGAATGAGCTCTGATGGAAGTCTTTGGTCAGTCGGCCATAAATCGTACGATTATATACAATATAATAAGCCATAACATTTCCCAAGTGCCTGTCACAAATTCTTGTTACCTTTATTTCTTCTGCGCTTTTAGTATTTATTTTTGTTAGT
The DNA here is from genome assembly GCA_018904815.1 of Drosophila ogumai. Taxonomy (NCBI): domain Eukaryota; kingdom Metazoa; phylum Arthropoda; class Insecta; order Diptera; family Drosophilidae; genus Drosophila; species Drosophila ogumai. The sequence goes on along the minus strand of JAEIIJ010010040.1, from coordinate 13,646 downwards.
GTTCTCAGCCATCGAAGGGGGCGTTACGAGTAAGCATTGTACTGGGTCTCTTGGAGGGTTCCCGTGCTCGTGCTGCCTTTTTTTTTGTGCTAATTTGATAAGCTCAAGTGGGTTTGGGCTCTGGAGAAATAGTAAAACTCGAGAAGTGTGTTTGCCTCGGTCGAATCTGATATTGAGACATTTTCAAGTGCGAAACTGACGGTTGCCGACTACCAACTGCAAAGGTTGATCTATGTGTACTCTCCCGACTGAGTCACTACCACTCTTTGGACCCAATAATGGGGTGAGTTTCGTTAGGGAAATGAATCAGAAATTAACACGGGAGTTAAGATATAAAGATTATGGCCCAATGAAGAGAGTTTTAAATTTAAAATGAGTCAGAGAATGATAACTTTTAAACTCTCCTACTTGTAGCTTAGATTGTTAAGTTGAACGTTTCCAAAGGGGGTTAGGTAAAAGCCCTGTTAAGGCCTCTCAAAGCCCAAAGTTATAAGAAACAGCAAATAATACTTTGTTAAGTGGAAAATACTTGTAAAATTCATATGCAGTTTGCATCTGCATTGGCACTGTTTTAAGGAGTTTGCACAACCAATTATTCTGGCTCTAAAGATAGAGCCGGCCAGAACCCCTGTGTGTCTGATGATTTATGGCATTTGCCTACAGTCGCACCCATGCATATAAGCTGCTCAAATATTTACCCAAATTGTTGCGGTATTTAAGCAACTACTGTGTGGGCATTAGCCAGGCATTGACTTGGCAGCACATCTAAGTCTAAGCACCTTATGAGATATTGTTGGACTAACAGGCAGTGACTGACTGACTGACTGACTGACTGATGGCTGAAACAGAAGCTATATTGGAATCCCAAAGCCAAAGTCTCCAAACTGTGCAAATATTCACGTGAGCCGAGGGAGCCTGCCTTGTGACTGGAGGCTGTTCGGATCCGCTCGGACCAGGTCTTAATTAACGATTTCGAGGGGCCAAGCTATCGGATATTTGTCCGGGGCGATGGTTGATGGGAAAAATCCATAAAGAGAGAGAGAGGGGGCGCCCACAAGCCAATCGAATAGCATGATTGGCTGTATTTTGGCTCTAAGGTTTAGACCAACAAAGCCCATTGTGTGTGTGCTTCGACCAACAAAAGCTTGTATAAATCCACTTTAAAGTGGATTAAATTTGCCCAAAAGAAGGCAAGCTCAATGGAGACTAAAAGTATAGATATATTTTCATATGCAAAAATAATTCAGTGACAGCCAATATTGAGCTTATTGTTAGCCTTATTTATGGCTGAGGAAAACTGGTTGAATCTATGGGCATATATCGATCAGAGACCCCCGTATCGCGTGCCATAAAAACGTGCTGCCTGAACAGCTAAAAAATCGCGCTACTTGAATAAATAGACCCATGGGTTTCCGAGGCAAGCGATATATAGTACTGCGAATATGGCCAATTACTGTTATTGCCTTTGTTTACATTCCGTTGGACAATTCGCGCTGCTTGTGCGCTCTATTAATTCTCTTTACAAGTTTAATTGACATTGAAAATTGTAAAATGCCGCGTTTTATTGCTTTCAGACCAGACCTCTTGCGCAAGACAGGGCGAAAGCCCGATAAAGATGAGTATATGTACTGCGGGGGCGAGAATCATCAATAACTAATTTGCATGGCTGGATTTCTGGGGTCCAAAGTGCTTTTCTGTCAAAGGAGCAGCCCATCAAAATATATTCTCTCTTTGTTGTTTGAATACTTGGCCCAATCTTGCATTATTTAGACATCATCAGTATGTACTTTTGTTTTCGTCAGCCAAAAAGGTTTGTTGTTTATAAGGCCTTTCGGGCAATAATTTCCATTGTTTCTTGTTTTTAATTAAGGGAAAACAATAACAAAACAATCACAAATAATCAAGAATAATTAAAATGCGAAACAAGACGAAAACACACACACACTCAGAAATCGAAATCGAAATCGAGACTTGAGCAAAGTGTGACACGGGAAAGAGAACAAAACAAAACAAAACAAAATGCTGGTAATTAAAAGTAAGATATGACGAGAACAAACAAAAATTGTATTTTTTTGAGGAAGCACAAATTACACGAGGCATATCGGGGTGCAATATTTATAAGGTTTTATAATAAATAAGAGCTGGTCTCGGGTATCCACTGATCAGCTGATTTCGGGGGCTTTTCTCCCTCTAATTACCCCGCCTGCCGGGGGCTAAGATCGGAGCGGGCATTAACACATAATTATTATTATATCATAATCATAATGAGGCTTATTCCGTCTGATAGACAACCGGCTAATGGCAGAGAGGCGGTTCGGCTGCGAAGGCTGAAACAGATCCGCAGCCACGGTTGGGCGTCTGAGGCAATGACTTGCCCCGCCAGGCAGCCAGGTCGGGGTCACCAAGTGAACCTCTGAGCCAACAGACGAAGGTCTCCGCGCAAGAGTGTGGAGGTGGAGTTACCAGGGGAAGAAGAGCAGGTGGGCGGAACTATTTATTTTGGCCAATCAACGTCAGGGGAACTATTGATGCAGATATAATTTTATATTAAATATATTATTTTAAGTAAGTTTCTCTTATTTCGGCATTTATACTGAGGAAATAGTAAGAGATACTAATAATTAATCGCTTCTTTTTACCGTTCTAATATTGATTTTCAAAAGTTTCCCTTCTAGTTTTTTCCAAAAATTAACATAAACTGATAAGCAATTCAACTTTAGTTAAAAACGAGTAACCCAAACTGAGACTTGGTCATTTGTTAATCACTGAGACACCCATTAACAAAGCCTGTTCGATTGGAAAACTGTTCGTAGCCCGTTGAAGGGTCCCCCAGATGGCATGACTTCTAGTTCAATCAGAGCAGGTTAACGAGATGGCAAAAATACGAATCAGGGCTCCTTAATAAGAGCCCGCGACGGTGATGAATGACTTTTCGGTTAGTGCGTGAATCGATATGCTTAATTGGCAGTCGAGGTAATAAACCAGCTGCGAGGAGCTCTGCTTCTGGGAGAAGTGTCTCCGGACGCATCGCATAAATTAAGCTGGCGGGCAGGCTCAGGCTCGGGGGAGCCGGAAATGTATCTGAGAGTGTGTGTTGTTTTATACGGGGTGTGGGAGTGTTTCATGCCGGCAATTAATCACATATTCGACGGGTGTTAGTTCAACATTGGCAGAGCGTGGAGATGGGGGGAAAGGTTGGGGGTTTTGGTTTCACAAAGGATCTCCTACGCAATCGATGCATTTTAGTCACTTGGCAAGGCGCTTGTTAAACACGCAGACAGTTAGAGGCAACGGAGAAGGTGGAGGAGGAGGAGTTGAGTGGCGAACCTGTTCTTGAAATTGTCGGGCACGAATATATTCCACCAGGAGTGGCGCTTCTCGCGCGGAAAGTACTCCCCGTGGCTGGGATCGATGATGTCGTCGTCATCGTCGTTTCCATTTCCATTGCCGTTGCCGTTCGCATAGCTGCTGGAGCTCTCGGTCAAGTCGCTCTGCGACTCGCTGCACATCATTCCTGAGTCCAGACTTCGCTGGTTAATGTACTCCATCTTCTTGCGCCGATGCCGGTCCAGCTTGGTCTGCAGCGAGCTGCGCCGGCGTCGCTGGCGATCGTTTGTGGGCCCCTCGTACGAGGAGTTCAATCCCTGGAGCACCGGACGCGGCGACTGGCTGCCGTCCTCGAAGAAGGTCTGTTTGCCCGGCTCATTGGGGGAGCTGGCCCGGATGTTCTCCTCCGAGCTGTAGACAATATCAGGACTGGTGGGTGTGCCGGAGCCATCGGACTTCTCGCTGCGCACAGCCGATTCATACGAGTCTTTGGTGGAGTTCTGCAAGCAAAATGAGGAATTTAAGAGGTTAAATATGGTAAAATTATTAAATTAAATACTCTTTAATGTTTCAAAAAGAGAGTACAGATAAATATAGATTTTAAAAGGACATAACTCACCTTACTACTATCCCGGCGCAGAAAGGACACGGCTATTGAGCTGCGGCGCTTCTGGCTCTTGTCCGATTTGCTGGAGAAGAGGCCCAGGGCCAGGGAGCTGCGCCGTGGGGGCTTCTGTGGCGGCAGCGGGGCCGTGGCATTCAGGCTGTTCTCCGTGTCTCCAGAGTCGCCGTCGTGCTCGTCGATGTTGACCAGCGACGGAATAGAGGCACTCGCCCAGTCCTTGCGCAGGCGGTACTTGCCGTTGTCGATGATGCTCATCCTGGCGATCGGCTCTGCTTGTTCGGATGGATGACAAATTGGGTTACGGCTGCTGACTGCTAACTGCTAACCGTTGGGCGCTGCAAGTAGTCCACCCGATTATTATCGGCCGAAAGCATGGGTTTTGGCTGTTAATTGCTGCGCTCCAATTACTAACAAACCCAGTCCCTCCTTTTCTCTCTCCCCCCCTGTCTCTGCGGTTGCGAAACTTTTACTTTCAATGAACTCCATTGAACCGACATTAGCGTGGTAATTAGCAGGCCGTTGTCGGTCGAGCGGAACGCTGTCGTTGTCGTCGTCGTCGTCGTCGACAACAACAATAATGAAACCAAACAGCCGGCACTGGAATACCTAAGTGCATCGGTACAAAGCACTATCCATTACCCAGGGCTTTGGCAGGGGATCAGGGCTGGGATTACCATTAGGGGAATGAATTGCACTAGCACCCTGTGTCAGAGATGAAGTGACTCTGGCGGGTAAACAGTGGATTGTTGTGTTAACACGGTGCGAATTTGTCGTTGACAATAAATATTCATTAGAATTTTTAGCTGCGATGCTTTCAAGCAAGCGAAAAATCCGAAAATCTGAGCAGTAAGAACTGACCACAATTCAAGAAAAAAGCTATAGTTTTGGTTTAAAATAATTTAATTAAACCGTAAAATCAGTTATAAAATAGGGTAACACATTAGGTTCTTAAATATTCTTAGAGGTTTTTTTTAACCTGTTTAATTAAGATATAAAATACACAGTCATTAAGGGCCTGGGATCATTAATGCAATCGAACTTAGAGTCAGATATGAGGTAACAACAAGTAAAAACCATATATGGAGATAGCTACTGTATAATAAATGTGCTAATGTGCTAATTTCCCTAATAAATATTCATTTATATTAATCAAGTCAGTGAGTTCAGAGGCGGCATTAACACTTGGAATTAAGCCATTTATAAAGCCCTAACAGGGAAACATAAATTCTACATTTGAAAGCCTTTATGAGGAGTGATATTATAGGTCCAAAAATCAAAGCAAAGATTCTGTGAACCTACATAATTTTTAATTATAAAATAAAGTTAAATTTTAAGTGGTATTTACTTAATGTGTAAAATAAATAGGCCCTGTACAAAGTCCCAGAAAGGGCTTTAATGAAGTTCATTAACAATGCTCTCACTTTCAGTACTTTTGCCTCTGCCTGAGAATTCCGCAATAATATCCAGTACTTACAGCCCCGCATTACACACTCCATTGCCCGTCCGGGCGGAGGTAGTGGCAGCAAACAAAAGCAGTTAATAATGCAAATTAACTGAAAAACTTCATGACATCATGGACGACTAACAATGGGCCACAACCTACGACAACAAGCAGGCCGTACAGCATGGGTTATTACAGAAACCAGCACAAAATTCAATGATGACGCCTAGAACGATGACTGACTAGAATGGGAGGCTGACACGGGAGAGGGGGCCCAGAGATACGCCCGCCTCACTGTGAAATCGAAATCGAAAGTGGCTAAAGTTTAGCTCGACTTGGCTTACAATTGCCGCTATCACACGATTCTGGCGGGAACAATGGACGGCTGACAGGCATTTAAGGGGCGTGATATTGCATATGTTTCTGTAACCAGCCAGACGCTACAATTTAACGCCAGATCGAGTCGTGTGTGCCAGTGTGTGTACTTCCAATTCTCACCCGGCCCCGGCCAAATTATAGTTAATGTTGCCGGCGAATCGGCGGAGGCTAATTGGAATGGGTCATTAGACCCCACGCGACAAATGATGCGACTGTAATTCGCGTTTAGTTGTGCGCGTCGAAAAAATTGTGCTTATTTTAATTGAAAATGGGCTTGTTTTTATTTATAAACAACTAATTTGAGTCACTTTGAGTCTAAATTGAAAAATATTGAAATTATTTCTTCACTAGTTGTTGGGTAAAATAATTTCCAAGCTTAAGATTATTTACTAAATTTTAAAAAGAATCTTAAGTTTGTAAATATGATAAATATGAATTAAATTTACTAATGAAATTGTAACAACTAAAAGAATATCTAAAATTGCATGTTACCTTTTTTAAAAATGTTTAAATAGTTATAAATAATATCTGGGTTTCTATGTTCCAAGTTATTTAACTTAAGAAGTCATTTCACAGTACATTTGGTGTATTGAAATATTTGTAGAGATATACTTTAAGCCCATTTGTCAATTATTTATTTCATTTCATGTTGAGACTTTAACACCAACTCTTATAATAAATTAGATCACAAAACCCTTAATGTAGATGATAATTTTTCCAGTTAAAAAATTAGACAAGAACTTGAAGTGCAATCCCTTATCCTCAAAGATTAGATCAACCAAGTGGCCCGGCACTCGACAGCACTCCTGCTTACATGTGTCCCTGGCATTATCTCTGGAGGAGCTGTTTGCAGATTTGCCGCAGAGTTTGTGCGCAAACACTTGACTCGGATCGCGACGCCTTATCGGGGCGAGCATATAGGAAGAGAGCAATTTGAATATACGATTTGCCATATAATGGGATTGACTGAGGGAAAAGAGCCAACCTTGAGGCGAGCGGGAACTCTAGTCGAAACTGACCACAACCGGTCGGGCTCAAGGCGCTTACACCGCAGCTCCGACTCGCCGCGGATCGAGTGCAGGTTCCGCTGTATGCGGAATGATCTGGAGTTCATGCTCGCTGGCCAGGCACGTATAGTAAGTCACGGGTCTAGGTCTAGGTCTTGGCTCTCTGCTCGGTCACCATTGAGCCGCGAAGGTGGGGTCCCTTCCATAATTTACGGCCCATATCTATAGCCCACTGAAGAGTCTTTTATTTATTAGCTTGTCGCCTGATCAATTGTGCAATGCGCGCATAAATAAATAAATATAAAGACCAACAGCCAAAGTCCGAATCCAAAGTCTTACTGTGTCAATGTCATGGCTAGTCAAGCGAAAAAACTGGTCGTGGCTCTGGATGAGTGTAGTATTTATATATTAAGCTATTTGGATAGTAAACTTAACACTTAATAAAATACCTTATTACTCTTCCTCAGATACGAATACAGTTTGTGAACCGAATTCGCAGGCTAATGCATCTTCAATTGAGAAAAACATTAGAGCTCTTTGGAAAATCAAGCCACACTGTGACACAGTAAATCAAAACTTTCCATGGAAACCCCGCAGGAACGGAAAACTACAGCACGTGATAAGCGGAGTTGCGACTGATAATGCCACCAGCCAGTAGCACGAGAGCATGGACTTATAAATACCACTCTGAGGGGGTTACGGATCGTCTGGTGCTCAGTATTCCGAGTGCGGCAAACAAGGGTCTATAAAAAAACATGATGACGAGGCCAACTGTGGCTGCTGCAGCTGCAATTTGCAGTGCATGGCAAGGTCCAGTGGAAACACTGATAAACTTTGATTGGCCCAAGTGTGAAAACTTTCCATAGTCTATGTTTATACGCAGTGGCGAAAGATAGATTACAGCATCACACAGGAAGTTCGAGGGGCCAGAGGGATGCACCGAGGAAATGTGATTGCCTTGGAGCGGAACTTTGGCCAGCCAATCGAGTTGGCCAAACTGTCCGCCGACATTGATTTATGGCCCACTCGATGGAGCTAATCTTGAGGATTTCGTTTTATGATTGGCAAATCCCAAGAATTGTACCTACACAATGTGGGATCGATTCGATTGTGGTAATGGAGAGCCCGCCCAAAGGTTATATTGCAATTCCTGGTAAAGAAAATGTTGGGAAAAAGGAACTTTTTGGGAAATGTAATGACCAGCAGAAGTATCTTGTAGATTCTAAGGGATTTTAAAACCCCTGAAGAACCATTGAAACCAACTTTTAACTGGAATTTCCTTACATAGATTGAAATCAAAATTGCATTGCATTTCGCCAGAAATCAAACACGTAAAACTGCACTTTCGATTTCGTTGCAGAACAAACAGCCCGCAAATGTATCTCACAGATACACACGATGAGCGGTGGGTGCGGACACGTTATGGGGCCAAATGAAATGCGAACAAGCAGAGGAGACAACATGCAACTGAATCAGAAACACACAGCGGAGAGACAGAGCAGAAACAAGAGCAGCGCGATATAAATAAACCCACTCAGACGGCGCAACAATGGCCACGGCGAGATACAAATGTATCTACACACGACAATTGGCGGATACATCGCGTGTGCATGGCATGTAAACGATATGTCCGACGCTGTGTTGGGGCAATTTGCTACATTAATGCCGCCAACAGCTGATCGGGGGTAAGCACTTGCCCAAACGAAAGGGAAAACTGTGTGAAAACTTTGCGAAAACGAACGCGAATTCTCGAAATGCCTCAAAGGCAGGACACTCAATTTGTGTGGGGCGACTCTTTTAATGTTCATAATTTTATAATTTTTGTTTATGTGCAATTATTATTTGCGTAAGCAGCTGCCAATTGTTTATAAGCACCCGCCCCTCGTTTGCCTAGCTGGCGAACCGGTTGAACAAACAATTAGCCAACACAGTCGTCTTGGATCCATAAGCTACGATATCATGGGCAAAATTCCAAGGCAATTGCCTGCTGCTGCACCCTCAGTAGGGGTGCCACTGCTAAAGTCTGGATTCATAAATCACAAAATTGGAATAATTAATTCCCTTTCGCATCTTATGCTCTCTTTCCGAATCGAAATCAAAACTGGTCGCTGGTGTCGTTGAACCGCTTTCGGGTTTTATGCCTGTGCGAGTGCAAATGTATCTACATGCGCTGCCAAGATACAAATGTACCTACATGTGCTGGCTACCGTTTTAGCGGGCGTTGTCATTAGCCAAAGTGTCAAGTGGTCGACGGCGAAACAAATGCACGGCGACAACGCGCCGCTCTGACGTCTCTTGTCGGCCAGCTTTTGAGTATCTGCAAGATATGCTACGCCTCTGTTCTCTCGCTCGCATTTCCTTTTCGGAATTGGAATCGGAATCAGAATCGGAATCGGAATTGCAATTGGAAGCGAACAAACTGCAAAAACAATTGCATCAGCAATAACATGGCCAGCGTTTGTTCGTTCAAGCCCCAGTCTCACATGACAAGACGGCCAGCGCCTTTATTAATAGACCCGATACTCGGACACACTCTGCTCGCATTCCTGTGCCTGTCCATTCAGTCATTAACTAACCTGTTTACACCTGGCCTGGCTTGCACACCTAATCCGGGCCCCCTGAGTTGGGTGGGGCCCTCGCTGCAGGCGTGGGCGTGGGAGTGTTCCTTTCTGGGCTTCTATAAATGCGAGCCGATGATAGAAAAAAAAATAATAATAAATAAAATAAAATAGGTAGGGTTGGGTTGGATAGCAAGGGGTCATTGGTTCGGCCTCACGATGGTCATCGAGCTCTGGGTTCGACTTTATCGTTGTTGTTTCATATTTGTTTATTTCTTCAGTTTGTTAAAGGCACACCTTTGAAGGTGCTGACTTATGAAAGTTCTCTCAATACTTGATCATAATATTATCATTTTATATTTACCCACTAGATTCTACACTTTTGACCCAAGTAAATGTTTAGAGAAATACAACCTTTAAATGGCAATAAACCCATTTCCCTTCTTGAGACCCCCACGACATTTGGTATCTGGTAGATAACGTCCCCGTTAGTTGCTTCTCTGATAAATGTTCCCAGAAAAAATCTCAATTTCAGGTTACAAACACCTCCACACCCAGCAGCAATTCAATGTAAACACACACACGAAATAACGAAGGGAAATCAAGTTGTTTGCAAACAAACAAGAGCCCCGTTCGATGGCACAAGTATCTTATCATCATCCGGAATATTTAGAACAAAAGCCAGCTACTCGGCTAAGCAGAACACGTAAGCCGTAAAAAATATAAAAATTCCAGAAACACATACGTAATAATATTGTATAGCCACGCGATACATTTCAGAACTTTAAGACGAATTTTTGACAAAGAAGCAAACGGGTCTCAGCGCTCGTCTGGCAAATGAATGAGTTATATAGAAATAGTAAACAAACCAGGCAGGTAATCTCCTAATATTGCTTTCAAAATAAATAAATATTGTTTACAGAGAAATAGAAAATAAAATAAAGTCATGTACAAATTATAAGCTATTGTTTTTGATATTTCATTTTAAGGTTTGTTTAAGTCTTTCTAGTTCAATTTAAAAAACGATTAAGGCTTTATATTTATGACAAAATCTTCAGATATCACCCATACCTGTAAGCTCAGTGTTTTGTCTACAGGCATTAATAAATACGCGAACAAATGACGATATAAATCCGCCTTAGAATCAAACACATGATACTGAAAAGCCGCTGTCGGCAGACTGACAAACGAGCCCATGATGGGGACTCCGAGGGGGAAGGGGGTCTGTCAAGTGGTAAGTGGCAAGTGGTAACCAGAGAGCGGACATTGCCTGCTCGACATGGCGACGTGAAATGACATAATCCGTAACCGTGACACTTGAGCCGATTTGTGTGTGAACCTGGGCAGGCCGCAGAAAGAATGCTGACTCTGGCTACGATCTGTGTATCCGTATCCGAGTGCGAGTCCGAGTCCGGCTTTTTCCCATTGCTCTCCGAGCCGGTCAACAATTAAGGCGTTCTGGCGACTGTGGTTTTCAATAATTACCAAGTGTAGTGGAAACAAAAACAAAGGTATCTTACCATGGCGGAAGTCGAACCGTTTCGCGCCGCCTTTGTTGGGAAACCAGTTCGGGCTCGGAATTCACTGTCTCCCGCGCAACTAGTCAACTCAATCAGGCCCAATCAATCGTCAACTTTGTGTTCCGCAAAATGTGAACAGCTTAGAAAACACCAGGTCTACGCAAATAAATTACAAGTGCGCCGAAACAGACCGAGTCACATGGGTGGGCACCGGTATCGGTACCCGATTGGGAAGACTATATCAAATTGAAAATATTAAATGCCTGGCAGGCAATCAATATGCAAAACGGAAACGATTCTAATAAAGCAACACTCATGAGTCGATGATTTGAATGGGTTATGAGTGCAGCCAGCGATTTGATTAATGATCGGGAGTATTCATTTAGCATAGGAAGTGGAAGTGAGATTCGGGAACTACAGCATTATAATTTATGTATTCTGGCTGCGGATCACACCTAGAACGGAACCTAAACAGACAGATCCGGTTCATTGGATATTGATTGGAATATCCCAGAGTCATTTTTATAAAATTAAAGAAATTTCTTACCCTCGAAAAACCAGTTGGATTAATTTTTTTAATTATAAAATTGCAGAATTACCTCACTGGTTTGATTCAAATTTAGAAATTCCCATTAAAATTTGTATCTAAAATGCAAGCATTTTCAAAAGATTTTCTTTACGAAATTGAACGGATTTTTATTCTATATTCAATAAGTTGAAAAATATGTTCATTTTACTGACCAAATCCAAATGCGCATTTCATTTAATTGGTCTTATCTGGCCAACCCTAAAATCTATATGTATTTTAACATATAGAATTTATTGAGCCTTTAGCCAGACCGATTTTTTGGCAGCTGCATTCAGATGACTTTGGCACACTTCGACCCAAGTCGTAAATGTGTAATAAACATTTTACCGATGCTCTGTTCGATAGGGAAAAATGTGTATTTATTAAATCATCGATTGTCGACAATAAATCAAAATTCGTACAGCGAGGATGGAGAGTGCTTGATCGGAACACTTGGACGGATCTCGAGTGCCTTTGTTTGGATCTCGACGCACAGATCTGTGTATACTTATAATTATGCCCGTATAGATTTATATTTATTTGTGTAATTATGACATTTTTTCACGCCGCGGCTTGGGCAAACAAATAACAGTAAGCCCCTTTGTCTGGGCCAAGCAAAATTCAGTGAAGTCTGCGGCGGAGTGAGCAGCGGCAAACAAAAGACCATAAATAAATCGCATAAAAAGACAGCATGACAAAAAGCACCTCATAAACGATATATACATATATGTTTATTTAAATATTGAGCGGACGAGATTAAAATATATTCTCTGTCCTGTGACAAGCCTCCTTTTGGCAGCGAAAATAATAACAGCGGCCAAGTGACTCAGAGACTTCCTCGTTCAGCCGCGTGTGGGTATGGAAATGTCACTGGAAATCAATAAAAAAAAAAAGTAAAAACCAGATGCAACGGCTCTGCGTAGATACGCGCCGGGAATTTGCATTTCCGTGTTGGTTTTTTATAAGTTATTAAGTCACTTTATTTGCACTTCGTTTTCCATTTTTCTCCTTTCTTCTCGTTTTAATTTTACTATTTTCTTTTCCCCGCTTCCTGGCAAATTTAATTGATTTGCCCCGCCCAGGTACCACAAACAAAGTGGGTATAGAATTTAATATTTACTTAATTCTCACTATCTACCAGCCGGGCCCAATCACGTGGCCAAAAATTTATGCACACCCAGCAAAACATGATGATAAATGGCTTTGTCAATAAAAATTATAGCAACGCTTTGTGCGGCACTTCGCTGAATTGCGTCAAAATAGAAACTGAAAAGTTAATCCGTATTTATAATGCTATCAAATGTTGATGGAGCGTATCACACTAAAGGTATTAATTTGTAGCTGCAAACTGGAAATCGAATGGAAATAATTACTACGATTTTCCATTGCCTCGATCACACATTGAGCCTTTTTTTTTCTTGCCTGCCAAGTATTAAGTATGTCAATTTTTGACTTTAACATTCTAATTATAATTCGCCTCTGCCTGCTCATTTTACGCATTTTTTGTGGCTATTTATAAAAAACATAAACAAAAAGAAGATCACGCGACAACCTGAGCAGAGCTGAGCCAGCGATTATCTCAAGAGAAAATCAGCCTCTTTCTGTTGGTTTCATTCCCCAGAAATCAAAAGAGAGAAGCTGCAGTCGCCACAACGTCTGCTGAAAGATTGTTTTTTTTTTTTTTAACTGGTTCGAATCTGGATTTGCATAGATTTGTTTTCTTTTAGTGAACATTTTAGTTGAAAACTCATTACCCGAAATACGGGGGAAGGTGCCTAAAAAAAACTGTGAAATATTCTTAGTCTTTTGGAGTATGGAAATTTATGCTGGAACTGGTTTGTTATATTTTAAACAATTGTTTTTACCCTAAGTGTATCATTTTATATTTTAACAAATTATAAATAAGAAAATAAAGAAGATATACTATTGAAACTATATTTAAGAAGAAATTTAGGCACTTAGTATTTCATTAGGAAATATTTTCACAATAAAATATGTTTTATTAAAAGAAATAATGATGGGGTTTTAAAAAATAGTTTATCCCGAGAAAAGATTTAATACGAAAATATTAATTTATCTTAAGAAAAGATTTTACGTTTCTAAAAATAAATTATTATTTTCGTATTATTTAAGACATTACATCCTATATTTTAAAGTATTTCCTAATAAACATAATATCGTTTCTTAAGATAAAAAAAAATTAAAAAATTATCAAAGTATTT